>CAUYRH010082923.1:0-25205 GCA_963574655.1 Perodicticus potto | reverse complement strand
CCAACCTCCACCCTCCCCTCTCCTCCCTTGCCCCTTTTCCCATATTCTTGTGCTATAATTGGGTTATTCTTAGCAAAGTATTTCAAGAATGGAAGAAAAAGCATCCAATGTACTCAGCCCTACTATGAAGCTAATTTATAGCTTTCATATGAAGGCTATGCCCTCAATTTTAACCATCAATATATATAAATGTCTGTTTTCTTATGGTTTTGCCAATAAAGTAAGTATACTGTCAAGCTTTGAAATTCGGTTAATATTATGGCTGAAAAATTTGCATTTCTCTTATATGTGAGGTTGAACATCTTTTCAGATATTTGAAAACCATCCTAAAATTTTTAATAATTATTTTTGCTTCCTTTACTGTAAGATTTTGGTTTTTTTTCCCCCTCTCAATGGTTAGACATAATTTGTGCATGTCTATTATGGGTATTGCAAGTATCTTCTCCTTATTTCTTGTTTATGTTTCACTTTGCTTCTAGTGTTTTTCCCTATACAAAAGCTTTTTTATTCATTATTTTTTATGTGGTAAAACACATTAATCTTTTATTTCAACTCAACTTTAAGTCAAAGATAGAAAGATTTTTCTATACCTTGCTTACATAGGAATTCACTCAAGCTTATATAGTTTCATTTTCTACATTTATTCAAGTTTTCTAGCTATTTATAAAATGTTTCTGCATATTTCTTTTAAACGCATTGGTAATATTTTATCATTTTTATATTATAACTGCAAAGTTTTATACATTGAGTTTTCTTTTCAGTTACTTCTTATATGTAAGAAATCCATTGATTTTTATATGTAGTTATTGAGAGACATTTACCTGTATTACCCTGAAATATTCATTTCATAAACTGAAATATTTTTCTAAGAATGCAGTCATATTGTTCATTCTTTTCATGTATGGATTTTATATATTTCGTTGACTTATTACATTTGCAATAATATAATTATATGGCATTTATTATATTAGAGAAAAAAGGGGCTATAACCTCTTCTCTTGACATTCCCATTGACATTTAAATTAATGTTAAGATCCTAGTTGTGATAGTGGAAAATTCTCATTACCAGCCTTTACTAGGAATGCCTATAACACTTAATTGACATTAAGGATGTCAATATCAGCTAATGTCTATTAAAAATAAGCTTCATATCTATAACATCCCATTTTATGTCTTACAGTTAACATTTATATAAACATAGAAATAACTATAAGAAGGTGTTTTAGTATGTGTGTGTGTTTACAGGTAGTGATGAATATATGTTGTATACAAATATACAAATGCCGTCCCTGAATTAGGCATGGATACTATATACTTATTTTGTAAATACATATATTGTCATACCATATGCTTATGCTCAAGTTTATAGCTGAGTTATTTGTAATGGGGATGAAGACCATAGAATGGAATGGTGTGAATCCATCTGCACATTATCCAACTACCTATCCATTCAATAGGTATCTACCATTCACCTAAGAAGTAAGTGTTCAGCACTAAGCTTGCTTCTAAAAAGCAAAGATTTTCTAAAGCTGTTTAACTTCTGGAAGGCTTTAGGATATGTGTAATTTTGCCTCTCATAGCAAATTACCCTTTTATGGACCTACTTCAGCATTCATATGTGAGCATTTACTTTTTTCCTTCACCAAAGCACTGATGGCAATTTCTTTGTAATATATGTGTGTGTGTATATATATATAAATTTGTATGTTGGAATATATATGTTAGATACTTAAGTCTTAACAGTTGACAAGGCATAGTTTAGTCCAGGAGTTTCAATGAATTTTAACCATGTAATTTCATTTACTTATAACTCAGAAACTTCATTGTCTTTTTTATAGAAAAAATCTGTCAGTCATGGAAATTCATAATGTCCACAGAGTAACACTAAATTTTCACTGGAAAGACAAAATTATGGCATATTAATCCATCATCTTTCCCTCATTCAGTCTCATTTGACATATTTAATGAAATCACTGATGATTCCTAGTATAATAAGCTGATTTTTAAAACAAAACAGAGCGATTCTGATACATGCATGTTTCACATTGAAAGAGTGATGACAACTTCACTTGAGACATTTATTTTGTGATTTTAAAAACTATAGTTAAAATGATAGCTAGGGAGCAGTAAATCACCATATGCTATTTTACTGCTAAGCTTGGACTCAAAACCTTGAATGTTGACAGAATTAACATATTAATTTGAGTTTTCCCTAGATGTTTCAGTTTAACTTTTGATACTCTTTTTTTACAAAGCCTGAAAAAACCTTTTCATTTAAAATGCATTACTTAGAGAACTGCTTTAATGATCTAACTTCCTTTCATTTAACAGGCAAAATAACGTTTCTTTGAAAAATGGTATCTGCCAAGAATTTGATTATTGAAAGAAGATCAGTAATTTGGGGATGTGTGGAACATCTGTTGGGAATGTTGGCAAGGAAACTCCAGCTCTGTTAATGCGACTAGTTTCATGGGACAGCAAACACGTTGTTAGAACTAAAGCTGTATCAATCTGGCAGTTGTAAAATTCAGATGGAAGAGCAAGGTAACTCATGGGAACATCCAGCAAGCCTTACTTCATTCTCTGTTCCCTTCACTCCTTGCTATGTGCCCTTCCCCAGGACGATCCCTAATCCCTGACTACCCCATGCAACACTGATCAAGTTATTTCTTTCTCCACTCATTTTCCACAGCTTCCCAAGGCCTACTAAAGTCCAGATGCCTTTTACCCTTTGCAATGGCCTACCTCATGTCTCAAATCTCAACTCCCTTTTTGTTGTTGTTAATTTTAGAATTTTATTGGGATACAAATGTTTTGGGTACATTAACTGCTTTGTACACATCTCAGCTCTTATTCCTTACGCATCTCAGACTGCATTTGGCAGCTGTAAACTTAACTCTCCCTATCCATGAGCTATTCTTCCCCTAAGCCCTTGCTGCTTCTGCCTGGAATTTTCGTCTTAGGTTTCCCATCTCCACTTGCCTGAATCTATGATAGAACATTCCCTGATTCTTCTAAGTAGATTGACTGACTATTTGTATTGACTTATTATTACATATCTTCATAATCATATGAGGGCTTATGTTGCACATATTATTTTATTCTTTACCCGTTCTACTTGAAAATATACCTGAAAGGTCTTTAGAAATAAAATGAGAACATATTTCCCCTCTTCATTTTTGCATATAAATATCTTTATCGAATAATTTTTGTAGACTAACCAAAGAAGGCAATTGCTTGTTTCTCTTTGCTGACATATAAAACCAAAAGCCTTAGAGAAAATTGAGGGAGCTAAGAATGGGGCTGTGCTGGCCCTTAGTTTTTAAACACCCTGCTTCACACTTTTAACATCCACCTTCTATCACAGTGTATAGGCACACACTATAAGTTAATTGATTGTTCTGGTTTCAATGTGTATTTTGGTTGTTTTTAGTTTTTCTAATTTATAACAAATAATGCTGTTTATAATAGAAAACACTCTTAAATAGTTATATTAGAGAACTTTGTCAGGGGTTATCATAGGATTATTTCATAGCAATGGGGTCATTTCCAAATCTTGAATTATTCTGCCTCAAAGGACTTCAAGCTGCTCAAAGTTAAAATGAATTAATATTTCATCATCATCATTAGTATGTATCGATAAGGCACTATGCTGTTTTCCAGGTGTATCTTAGTTCTGAGAACAGCTCCATGGGGTTATATTCATTTCACAAGTGAGGTAAATGAAACTGAAAGGTGTCAAGTAATTTGCAAATGAAGGAGGCTGCATTTGAACTCAGTTTATGAGCAGCTTATGAATTTCATCCTAACCTCTGTAATCTCCTTCTGCACATGGTTGGCCCTCTGGAGATACTTGGTGAGTGGATTATCCCTGGAATAAAGGAAAACTTGCACACAAAATGAAACAAACCTTGTTCACAAAAAAAAATGACATTTCTTCCTTCAGCCACAAATTGTCTATGTAATTCTGTTGGTTACCTTCCTTGAGGACATTTATCTTTTGGAAGAAATCACCAAGAAAAAAAAATATGCGTTTTGTGTTTGGTTAATGCCAATGGCTCTATGAGTATACTCCTGGTTGAACAATTTATTTGGAAAGGATAGTATAATTATTTGTTTGATAGATAAAACAGACAGGAGGAAATAGGGGATGTAAAGGTTTTTTATGATTAATTAATTTACTCCTCAAATATTTATTGAACATGGGGTACATGGGAGCTATCAGCAAGTGTAAAACACCTTCAAAAGGCATATCAAGTGAAAGAAGTTACACGCAAAGATCATATTTCATATGATCCCGTTTATATGAAATGTCCAGAATGGGCAGATCCATAGAGACAGGAAGTAGATTTCCAGTTTCATGGCTCTGAAGGGAATGTGGGAGTCAGTAAGGGAAAGTGGGGAGTGGCAGGTAATGGGCACTGGGCTTCTTTGGGGGTATTGTTTGGCTATCATGAGTTCTCTGCAGGGATTGCTCTGGTCACATAAGAATTGTAACAGGATGTTCACGGATAAGAGTTAACCAGGGCCTGGGTGGCATGTGGCAGGTTAGAGACAGCAGTAGGGATAGGAAGGTGTCCAGTGGGAACAGCAGGAATAGAGTGAGCAAAGGCTGATAGGGAAGATGCTGCACATCTCAGGAGCCGGAGGAAGAGCACAGAGGATGAGAAGAGTGAATCCGGAGAGGCTTCTCCTCGGCTCTGTGGGGAATGAGTTTTTAATATAATAGCTGTTTAAACATGTAATTCACATAGCATACAGTTCATCTCCTCCCTCCCTCCCTCCCTCCTTCCCTTCCTTCCTTCCTTCTTTCCTTCCTTCCAGCCAGGGCTGGGTTTGAACCTGTCACCTCCAGCGTATGGGGCTGGCACTCTACTCCTTTGAGCCACAGGCACCACCCTTTTACTTTTTTTTTTGTAGAAAGAGTCTCACTCTGTTGCCCAGACTAAAGTGCTGGGGCATTAGCCTAGCTCACAGCAACCTCACATTCCTAGGTTCAAGGGATTCTTCTGCCTCAGCCTCCCAAGTAGCTTGGATTACGGGTGTCCCCCACAACACCCTGCTAATGTTTTTTCTTCTTTTGGTAGTGATGGGGTCTCCCTCTTGCTCAAGCTGTTCTCTAACTCCTGAGTTCTAGTGACCCTCCCATCTCTGCCTCCCAGAGCACTGGGATTACAGGCGTGAGCCACCACACCTGGCCTAATTCACCATTTTAAAGTGTGCAATTCATTGGTTTTTATTATATTCACAGAGTTGTACAATCATCTCAGTCAGTTGCAAAATATTTTTATCATCCCCCCCAAAGAAACCCTGTGCCCTTTACCTGTCATTCCCCATTTTTTCTTACTGACTCCTGCATTCCCTTGGGACCATGTAACCATGAGTCAACTTCCTGTCACTATGAATCTGTTCCTTATGGACATTTCATATAAATGGAGTCATATAAAAGGTGGCTTTTGTATCCAACTTCTTTCACTTAAGTTTTTCAAGGTCTATCCATGTTGTAGCATGTAGCAACAATAATTGTCAAATAATTACTGGATTTTATGGCTAAGTAGATGTTGCTAATACCTTGTTAGTTGTGTATGGTGATTTCAGGAGCTTCTAAAGATATCTCACAGACTTTAAATCCTAAAATAAGTTCATCTTTAAGACAGTAGAAAAATGAAATTATATCCTGACTATTAATGGTTATTCTTAAAACATTTAAATATCATACAGTGGAATTATTATACATGTATCCAACTGTGACCTCTAAAATAGGATAACATATTTTGTTGAAGAAATAATAACTAGCATTTTTATTGCTTAATTTTTTGTGACATTATGAGAGCTCAGAAACTTATTTTATAAACAGCATATAAACAGGTTAACAAACATTCATTATACTTTCTCAGTAATGGATAAAAATAGGTTTTCGTGATGGTCTGTATGAATTTGTGTGTGTGTGTGTGCGTGTGGCAAACATTTGGACCTATATCTATAGAAAGGATTGCGTGGGACAAAGTTAACTTCCTTTAAATATTTTTAATTCTTTCAAAACAATATTCAGTGTAATCTTGCCTTTTTCTCTTTTTCACTTTTTTATGACAAGATAAAAAAGATAGAAGTTGAATCTCATAGTAATTACTTTTCTTTCCTTGCTATATGAGAAACTCACCCTGGAAAATAATCTTCTGCTGTCAGAGTACTATGAATTGCACAAAGTGAAAATATGGTCCAACAGTGTGCTTTTCCACCCAGCTGTCACTTGTTTCCTGGCTAAAAAGCTCATCTTTTTTTTTTCCTAAGTGTAGCACAGTAGGAAGAGCACAAACTTTGAATTAGAAAGAGCTGGAAAGAACGGAATGTAAATTATGACTCTGTGACCCACTCACTGAGGCTTCGGGTAATTATTTAAACTCACTGAACTTGCATTTCCTCACTTGTGAAACAGGAGTGATAACATCCTTGTTTGGGGACTCCTGGGAGCGTTAAATTAGGGCAGTGTGTAAGCGCCCAGTAGAGCAGCTGGCACATAGTAGGAGCTAAATAAATAGTAGTTAATAAAGAAGGAAGGTTTTGCTTCCAGGTGGCACAAATGAGTCTTTAGGTGCTTTATGTTTTGCCTTCGATGAGGAAATTGTGTTCCTTTGTTGTCAAAAAAATGTGCTTAATATTCTCCTCACTCAGCCAAACAAGTATTGGAGTTAGAATCTGAGATCTAACTTTTTTGCCTCATTAAATGCTATCTGCACCTGAGATTATTAAGTATATATCTCAACAAATATTTCTGATATGAATTTTTTGTTCATCTACTGTGTACAGGGCTCTGTGGTTCGCACTATAGGGGCTTAATAAAATGATTAACACCAGACGCTTCTCTCAAGCAATTTGGACTATGAGTTTGATGAGTAGCAGTTTAGCTCCTTCAGGTCACAAAGGACTGAGGTGGGCTAGGTTACCTCAGTGGGTGAGAACATTCAGTTATTTTCTCATTGATGCCACAGCAAGACACCATGGAGATCTGGGCATCATTCAAAATGCACAGTAACTTTATTGCTCAATACATCCTCAGCTGTCTAACAAGCTAGATTTTCAAGAAGCTTTGCCATCCTTATGTCTCTTGTTACGAATCAGAGCTCCCACTCTGATTGCAATGGCTTCTCTTATTGCTCCTCCTGGCTTAGCTATCTTTCTCAAGTTCAAGCTTCTCAAGAGGGAAGATCTGGTTAGATTTCCAGTGGAAATCCAGTGTCAAGAACCCCTGGCAGAAGGCTCTTGGGATAAGTCACCACATGACTACAATTCCCCTGTGGTTTGCTGCTGCTACCTTGCTCCCACAGCAATCCTGATTCAATTAGCTATGGCTGAAGCTGTGGGTTCTGGGGTTCCAAGCATGGCAACCCAAGTTTTGACGGGTAGAGGAAGCTAAGTCATTTTAGACCTTTCTTCTGTAGAAGTAAATTGATATCTGTCAACACAGGGAGTTTGAGGAGTCTAAGGCATTGCCAAGAGTCTATCAGGCGTCCTCAAAGTTTTTATTCAGTGGGCCTATTCACTGTCCATGAGACTGTTGGTGGTCCAGAATATAGTTTAAAAACAAATACTATGAACAAATTCCTATATACACTGCATATATCTTACTTTGAAGTAAAAAACAAAACAGGAACAAATACAATTCACACCAAAGCATGTGGCCTGCGGGCTGTAGTTTGAGGACCCATGGTACTAAGGCAATGTGCTCTTTGGTAGAGAAGCTGCTTTGTTAGGATGGGTCAACAGAGTGGAAGGAATCACAATGTAAGTCACAAATTGTGGTTTATGCATGGGTCATAATGAAAGTTTTGAGATACATAAAAATTAAGAAATGTAAAATCTCCACAGAAGGAAACAAATGAAACCCTCCCAGCAACACCCATGAGCCAAGCACGTTGAAACTGGCATAGGGGGATCCTAAAGGATGCTGAAGTTTCTTGGAAGTGAAATAATGGACCGTAATACAGTCTGTCTGACAACTTTCGTAGTGATAGACAAGTCATATGGTATCTTAAGGATGCATTCAGTAAATGCTATACTAAATGTTGAAAGAAGAGATAGCACTTGGTCTACAAGATTGGGAAAGTTAGTGGAGAATGCGGATGCAGAAAAAACACTCTGATTTTTGGATTTCCAGCCCAGTTGTCAGGTTCCTGGGGCCTCTCCTCCACTTTGAATTATGCTCTCTAGATCCTCTTTCTCTCTTACTTGGTTGGACTGTATTTGATTAAAGAATTGCTGTGGCTTAGAATTCAAAATCCTATAGTTTTGGTTCCTGGGAAAACTCTATTTAGACTGTATATTGATTTCTAAAATATAATAGATTTTTCTGTGATATTTATTGCTTTATGAGGATGAAGGAAGCTGTGGCCAAATGGAGTTTTGGAAACACTGTGGATTGGGATAGGCTATGCTGTGGTGAAAAATTATTTTTCAAATATCCGTAGCTTAACTTAATTCTTGCTTATGCAAATATCGGTGGTAGCAGGAAGACTTTCCAGGGCAGCTGGCTCCTACATAGCATCTCAGTGATCCATGTCATATCTGTGACATGGCTCCGCCATCGTAACCGAATGCAATAGTGATCTCCTCATAGGAAAGGAGATCTGGGAGGTCACGTAGGAGATTTCTGTTATCTCAGCATGAAGGGACATGTGTCACACCCATTCATATCCCATTGATTGAAGTTAGTCATAGGGTCCTGCCTAATGGCAAGAGGCTGAGAATCTTTTATTTGCCCAGAAGAGGTATGAAAACCCAGCTATGAATGAGCAGGAACAATCTTTGAGTCAAACTGCCTTTTATTTTTATAACTACAGGACTTTTTTTGAAGCTTTGCATATGGTATCTTACTTTGTTTTCAGGATGAACTCATTCTTTGCAGTTTTTTATAAATCCATTTGTTCATAGAACTCTTCCTTCATGGAATATCTTATAGCACTGCTATTCTATGGGCATATTTTGATAAACATGAAATACTTCTCACTGCTGCCATAAACATCAAGTCTCCTAATCTCCTTTTTGGTGGTATTATTTTGTAAGACTTTATTATCATGGAAATTGCTGTAAGTATACTATTTGCCACTAGAATTCTCAGGCTAGTCTCAGCATCTGCAAAGAGCACATTCTGAAAGGCAAGCAAGCAAACTGTTGGAATATAACAGAAGTGACTCACAGGTGACAGGAAAGAATTACTGTCTGGTGGTGGTTTTGTTCCTGTTGTTTTCACAGTCCACTGGCCCTTTATTTCAGAAGGAGAGGAAATAAAAATATTATCATTCATGTGAAATAACAGTTGTCACTAGGTTTCTTTGTGCTGCAAGGTGACATCATCATCAATAAAGTGAGTACCAGAAATGAAGGCTCTAGTCAGCTGTTGTTAAACTTAGTTGGACTTTAAGTTTATCAAAGAACAGTCACTTATTCTTGATAAATGCGAGGCCCATTTCTGGGCTCTGAGGAAGGAAGAATGACATAAGCAATTTAACATTGTACATGGTAAGGGGTAAAAATTACTTGTTGCTGAACTGACAATAAATATCAGTCAATAGATATTTATGGAAGATTTATGTGTCTACAAACATAAAATGTTAAGGAGCAAGAAATGGATATGGTGATAATTATTATAGATGTTACTATGTATTAGAGACAAATTTGAATTGAGTAACTGCAGATATAAGAATATAAAAACAAAATGAAATAAATGTTCTGAGGCAATGGGATACATGAAATCCTATAATAAGGAGGCTGGTGGAAACTGGGGTTATGAGACTGAGTCTGAGCTCCCAAAATGATAAGGAGCTAGAAATCTCAGGGTTGACAAGGTAGCAGAGGCGGAATTTAAACATATATTTGTGTGACTCTCTATACTCTTAATTGTATAGTTTTATCTTTTAATATGAAAGACTTCTTTGAACCCAAACTATTCAAGGACTTTGTCCTTCGAAAAACCTAAGTGAAACCTGTTAAATTTATTTTTAGAGACAGTGTCTTGCTCTGTTTTCCGGGCTAGCGTACAGTGGTGCTATCAGAATTGATGGTAACTTTGAACTTCTGTACTCAAGTGATCCTCCTGGCTCAGCCTCAAGAATAGTGAGGACTACAGGAGTATGCCACCATGGCTAGCTAGTGCATTTATTTTTATTTCTTGGTAGGAATGGGGCTGTCCTTTGTTGTCCAGGCTGGTCTTGAACCTCTGGCTTCAAGTGATCCTCCTACCTCAGCCTTCCAAAATGCTGGGATTACAGATATGAGCCACCATGCCCAGCCAAGTTTAATCATCAGCTTCCTGGTAGTATCAAGCCCAATTCATAGCTGATTCCAACATTTATGTTACTTTGTTCTCCCTAGAACCTGGGTGCTGTTGAAGTTCCCCAGGTAAACTCTGAGTAGGCAGTTGTAAGAGAGTTCATAGATGGAGGGATATGGCTCTTCAGGAAGAATCTGACTGATGGCTCAAACCAGGAGTAGGCCCAAAACATTTTAAGGTCCAGATAGCAAATATCTCAGACATTATGACATAGAGTCTCTTTCATGACTCAGCTCTGTCATTGTAGCACAAAAAGAACAGAAGACAATATAGGCAGTCCCTAGGTCATGACAAAGTATGTTCCTGAGAATGTCTTCAGGTAGGATTTATGTATAACTGGGAACTCTGGTGAACACCACATATATGATAATGACAATGATAATAATAACATGGTAATGGATCATATAGGGTAATGATAACACAGTATAATACTATAATAATAATAATATCCCTGTATTGTAATAGTAAATTACAGAAACTATTGTGCTCTTTCTTTTTATTCAGAGAAACAGAATATATTAAAAAAAAAACTCATGAAAAAGAATAAACAGGAAATAGGAGAAATTACAAAAGAGAACATTAAAGGCTAACACTAACCTAATGTTGCATCAATGCCAGGCTAATAGGAATGGCACTTATTTTGATCCTCTAACCAAATTAATAATCTTTCCATTTCAATAATTAATCCCCTATGCTGCTTAGTAATAATTGATGTTTTCCTTGGAGCATGTCCTTTCACATGTTCCATTATTTGCACTTTATCCTTTATAATCGTTCTGATAGTCGAGTATCTAAAGCCTGATGCTTTCCCAAAGAATGATGGCGTCCAGCATTTCTCCAAATGCTTAATAATTTCAACTTTCATCTTCATTGTAATCACCTTTCTCTTCACTGCAGGTCCTCCTGGACGTGTAGTGGACTTTCACTTTGGAGGCATGGTTGTAAGAGTAAACATAGACTCACAAAATCAAGCAAAAAAGTTAAGAGAAAATGTGTGTAAGTGACCATATAAATGATGAGACTAACTGCTAGTGCTAGTGTAAATATGCTGCACCAACGAACCACTTGTGCCACGTGAGTTCGTTTACGTGTGCAGAAGATAGTTCCCAAGTTATTAATTCGTCTATTTAATTATAAATTATACTTATGGGAAGTCTTGAGAACCTGCTCATAAGTACAGAATGCCATAAGTCTGGCCATCTGTAACGTAGAGAATGCCTGTACATAAATGAATTGGTGAGACTGTTTCAATAAAACTTTAGACAATCAAGTGGCAAAAAGGACTTGGCCCACGGGTCATAGTTTACAGATCCTTGGCTTAATCTACAATCTCTAAATAATTGATTCTCTACCTGCTATCAACTGGCAACATATTTTTCTCAAATAAAGGACGGCCTTTTTTTGTGACATCACTTTGGTATTTCAAGCAAGATAAGCAAAGGGCATGCAATTTTAGGAATATCAGAAAAACTTTTGGCCCTTTCAATGAAAAACAATCTTTATTCATTCCTAGCTGCTGTTTCAAACTTTCTTTGTAGTGTATTATCTACTTTAGGTATTTAAATCTATGTTATATAACAAATTTCTATAGAAAGAAGGACACTTTATTTCAGCATAAACACTGTGGTGTGAAGTAAGGCTTTAAGGATGAGTTTTGAATGAATGGAAAGGGCTGTCTGAAGACCAGCACACTTGGAGGCAAAGGAAATGTAATAGTGCCAATAGAAATATGTCCCCTGCTCTATAACTCTTATGGGTCTGACACTGATTGGAATTTTAGTGGAATAAGATGACAATTGGGTAGCAAATATCATGATGACTGTAATTACAGTCTTGCTCCCTTAGTTAGGGGGACCACATTTTAATGTTCTGTATGGGGATTCCCCATACTTCATACCTGGTAGGTTCTCAGTATGTGACTCTATATATAAGAAATGAAAAGAAGAAAGAAAGAATGAGTAAATGAAAGCTAAGAATGATGTTACTTGTTTGTATAATGCATCAGTTGATATTCAAAATTAAGGTAAACGTAAATATTTATATATCTGAGTAATGATAAAATGATTATTTTATAATAAAATAAAGTTGCCTGGTTGTCTTAGTAGGATCCACTGCTACTTGTATAATAAAGGACCGCAAATTCAGTAATTTATAAATAATAAAAAATTATTTTCATAGTTTTGGATGCCGAGAAGTCTGAGAGCAAGGTGCCAGCAGGTTTGATGTCTGGCAAGGGCCTAGTCCTTGCTTCCAAGATGGTGCCTTGGCAGACAGTGAAAGGGCAAAAGTAGACTGAACTCTGTGTGAAGACTCAATCATGAGGTGATGCTCTCAGGATTTAATTACCTCATAAAGTCCCCACCTCTTATCACACTGGTGGAGTTTCAACTTATAGATTTTGGAGGAAACCTTCAGACAAATAGCACAGTCTGTAAAGACAATGTATTTTTTCTGCATTATCTTCTGAATCTCAAATACCTTCTGGTTCAACCACTCCTGTTGAGAGCCATGATGGTAGGACTGAAGACATGGGGAGAATGTGGACTCAACCCATACATAGCCTTTGAACATTGCTCTCTGAAACTTTTCCCTAAAATCAACTGATTTTCTTATAGACCGTAGAATGAAGTAGCAAACCACACGTGTTCTAGAGTCAGCCAGAACCAAATTAAAATATGACTTATCTAATCACTAGCTTTGTGAACTAGCCCAGTTATTTATTCTCTAATATCTCAGGTTCTTTCTGTGTAAAATGATAGTAATCATAATTTTTAGCTCAGTGTCATGGTGATGATTAAATTAGAGAACTTTCTGCTTTAGAGAGTACTGAAAACTCTGCCTAGCATATAGGAATTGGTCAACAAATACTTACCATCATGATAATGTTAGTGAGTTTTGTCAATCAGAATATGATTTTTTATTTTCTTAATGAAAGCAGTGGTACCAGATAAGCCATTAAAGTGTATGTACCAGGCGTTGCCTATGGCTTAAAGGAGTAGGGCACCAGCCCCATATACCAGAGGTGGTGAGTTCATAACCTGGCCCTGGCCAAAAACTGCACACAACAAATAAATAAATAAAATAAAAAATAAAAAAATAAAGTCTATGTACCATATATTATAAGATTTGAGAAAACTATGGAGAGTTTTTTCTTTGAAAGAGATTTAATATTTTGTTTGAATCATAAGATAAAAAATTAACAGTCCTCCTCAAGGAAGAGAATAAAGGATGATGTTGTCCAAACTACTGTTGCTTGTCAAGAAAAGATCATCAGTGTTAATGCTTCTAACTAGAAGGATATCCACTCAGCACAAGAGTACAAACTATACATGTTGCTTATTTAAAACATTTTAAGTATGTATAAGCTGGAGGAAATTGGGGGGGAAAACATGAAAAGATCATACATTTTCCATCTAGCTTTTAAGATTCGCTGATCTTTTTTTTCACCACAATTTAAGAAGTAATTTGTTAAGGTCACCATTTTCAACATCATCATCATCTGGTTTGAATTTGAATGCAAGCAGATTCTGCATTAGAATTGTCTAGTATTGGCTCGGCAATGGTGGCACAGTGGTTACAGTGCCAACCACATACACCGAGGGTGGCATGTTCGAACCTGGCCCAGGCCAGCTAAGCAACTGCAACAGGCAGGCACCTGTAGTCCCAGCTACTTGGGAGGCTGAGACAAGAAAATTGCTTAAGCCCAAGAGTTTGAGGTTGATGTGAGCTGTGACTCCACGGCATTCTACCGAGGGCAACAGCTTGAGACTCTGTCTCAAAAAAGAAAAAGAAAAAAGAATTGTCTAGTATAGTTTATGTTGGTCAAGTAAATGCTGTGTTTAATGAAATATGAAACAGATATAAGCACAGGCCTTGTCTAATGTATTAATGATGGAGCTGTGTGATTATTTTTCTGCAGTCAGGGATCTATGGTTAGCCGGATAGCATGACCACTAATAAACACACACACACTCTTACTGTTTTCTGGCGAGGGCCTAGTCCTTGCTTTTCAAAAGTCATTCATTTACACAAGACATGTCTATTAAGCCTGTTCAACATGGCAAGTACTAGAGATACTATAGAAATCAAGATAGAAGCGGTATTTATCCTCACTCTCTAGCACAAGAAGATATTTAGTATCAGGAGAATGATGTTGAGAGTTCTATGGGTGCACATGGCTGCCAACTCAATTATCTTCACTCAGAAACAGAATTTAGAAGCTAGCCAAGGAATAATAAACTATCAGGAAAAAACGGAGAAAAGGCCAAATAATGATCAGAGAACTAACAAGAAGAATAAATGATGGATTAGTTCCCATTTCTGCACAATAGTCACCTACCAATTCAGATCTGTTCTCCAGGGCTCTGGTTCTACCAACTTGGAATTTTTTTTAAATTTTATTTTCCAGAATCTTATATTCATGAAGTTTTTCTACTTGGGAAGTTGCACACTCTTTTCTCTCTGTCCCCAAGTCACATCCATTTATTAAGAAGCCTTTCTTCTTCTAGGACGCCTCAAACAATCCAGCCCTCAAAAAGCTACTGCTCTGACCTCCCAATTTCCCACACAGAGGGGACCATGTCACACCCCCTTCCAGGCATTTTCCATCCACTGCCCAGAAGTATTTAGAGTTGCTGTGCCAATTTCTGACACTCCCCCTTTCCTGCTCCTGTCCTCATACTTGAAGAAACACTTTTTGTCTTCCATAAAAGACTCCAGTCAACTGAGGCAAGAGAATCACCTAAGCCCAGGAGTTGGAGGTTGCTGTGAGCTGTGTGACGACATGGCACTCTACTGAGGGCGATAAAGTGAGACTCTGTCTCTACAAAAAGAAAAAGAAAAAGACTCCAGTCAAGCTGGAAAATGTTTTCCTTTGTTTGTCCAGGAGCCACCCACAGCTGAAAGATGAAGATGACAGAGGATATGCAGTTGTTTTGAGCATGCACAGACCTGCACATAGGACCTGAATTTTATTTATTTATTTATTTATTTTACTTATTTATTTATTTTTTATTGTTGGGGATTCATTGAGGGTACAAGAAACCAGGTTACACTGATTGCATTTGTTAGGTAAAGTCCCTTTATAGTCATGTTTTGCCCCCAAAAGGTGTGGCACACACCAAGACCCCACCCCCCTCGCTCTTTCCCTCTCTCTGCTCTTCCTCTCCCCAACCCTCTTTCATTCCTTCTCTCTCTGCTCTCCTCTTCCCCCACCCCTACTATGTCATTAATTATCATTTTAAGAGATTTGCTCTGAAATCTCTTTCCTTGTTCTGGTGAATATTCCTCCACTATGAAAGAGTTTGGGCACGTTGACTCAAGCCTGTAATCCTACCTCTGTGGGAGGCTAAGATGGGTGGATTGTGTGAGTAAGCGTGAGACCCCATCTCTACTGAAAATAGAAAATCTATCCAGGCATTGTGGAGGGCACCTGTAGTCCCAGCTACTTGGGAGGATGAGGCAAGAGAATCACTTGAACCCAAGAGTTTGAGGTTGCTGTGAGCTGTGACACCATAGCATTCTACCGAGGGTGACCAAGTAAGACTCTGTTTCAAAAATAAATAAATAAATAACCTGGAAGAATTTCATCAAGTAGTGCGAGTTTAAATATGGTCTCTGAAGTATAAAGTAGTGGAAGATACTTTGTTGGCTCAAACATGGAATCAGGCCACGTAACTGGGCATGGATCAGAAAACCCAGGATTCGGGACTTTACTTTACCACATACTGACTTGGGTACATTATTTAACTTTCATAAATCTCACTATCTTTATCTATAAAGGGGGATAATCATATATAGTTCATATAACTTCGCACTTCTTTGTAATAACATTTACTATAATTATAGCTTGTGTACCAGATGATTTTGCTAAGTCACCAACTGTCTCCCTTCTCCCGGGACTGAGAAAGTTATTCTCCAGGGTGTCAAACTTTCAGTGCTGAAACCGGGAAAGTCCCAAGCAACTCAGAGTTGGTCACACTGAGTTATGCAATAAACATTAAGAAACAGGTTAATATGTGTTTTGCCTCCTGGATTTCATGCTTCATACAGGCAGGGCCTATGCCTATTTTGCTCTAAACACAGTACCTGAGGCATATTAAGCACTTAGTAAATATTTGTTGAATAAATGTGGATTCATAGTATACAATGAAAACTAATTTAGTTATAATAATGTCTAATTTGGAGCATGGCATATTGTAAATGCTTCATAAAAATAAGCACATTTTGTTATTTTTCTGTGAGCACCCTCTAATCTCATGGTCTTTTTTTTTTTTTAGGCAATTTTTATGTTATCATGACTACCTTCTGCATGTCTCCTGTGTAAGTTTCATAAGATAATTAGGAGACATAATGGATACCATTCGATAACAATTCTATTATTTTAGGAATTGAGGTGTTTCAAAGGAATTGATCCTAAGGTGTTTCTTGAAGTTTTCCTTTGTGAGTTTTCCTGTTTGCTTTTCTACTTTGAAATGCTAATTCCATCATTCTCTTTTGTCTTATGCTTCTTTTAATTTGGGAATGAATTTTACCATCTATCAGTACAGCTTTAACAGAGTAGATGAAGTAGATAAGTTGGTAAGCCCGAAGAGTAGAATTAGGGTGGCTATTTGAGAGCTTCTACAGTGACAGAGGAGAAACCTAATTTGCATCTCTGGTAGTCCAGTAAACTGATTGCAAAAGTATTCTTTATTTCCTGTTGACTTCCATTGGATATCTGTGGCTGTGAATTGTAATAAGCCCATCTTCATTCTGGGAATAACATCACAGAAGGAATGCAAAGTGATTATCTTGAAGCATAGCATTTTGATGAGCAAAGTGTCAAATGGTGTCTAGGAATAATGATACCATCATAAGGGGAATTGTCTGCAGAACTATTGGAACTCTAAACACTGGCCTCCTTTAAAGAATAGAGCTGTTCTTAATACAACATATAATACATGTTGTACTCAAGCATGTGCTTTCCCCTATGTTATCTCATTTAATTCCCCTAAAGGTAGTTTTTGATGCAGTTTCTTTATTTCAGATGGATGAGGAAGTTGGAAACCTTGTTCAAGTTTGCAGTGACAGCTAATCACAGATCTGAGATGTGAAACCAGATGTGTTTCACCGTGGAACATGTTTTTTTCTCCCATAGCAGGCTGCACATATTTCCTTAAATAAATAAACATGTACCTTTTTCCTGCCAGACTTTTTGCCAGATGTGATTCAGGGTAGAGCAAAACAGATACACAACCTGCCCTCATATCACTTAAAGTTTACTTAAGTGCTACAGTTTAATGAAATTGTGTCCCAAGGTCCCCTGGGTTTCGTTTTGAAGACCTGATGAGAGGTGTGGTGCTTGGCCTATATATGTGTATAATATACTCAGCAATTGTTAGCTGGCATTACTGCTAGTAAGTTATGACCCAAATATATAATTATACATTTCATTATGTGCTAGGAAGGAAAAGCACATGGAATTGTGAAGGCGGATGAATGAGGACCAGATCTAGCCTGGGAGGTGGATGAGAGCTTACCTAAGAAAGGCAGAAAGAAGGTGGGACAGAGGGCCATCTAGGAAGGGTGGCAAGTGCGAAGGCTCTGAGGCTGGACAGTGGAAGCAAGAGGTGTGGAAACTGTAAAACTGAACTGTGATCATTTTCTCCTCTGTGTTTCTCCCAAATCCAGGCATTTCTCGAAGCCTTTGTATTCCTCTGGTGACACCCACACAGTTCTCAGATTCTAATTCCCTAAACTCCATAAGGACTCAGTTTGTCCTTCAGATTTATCTGAAATGGAAGCCACATATGTGAGCTTATTCAGAGACTTACCAAAGGACACAAAGAAGTCTTGCTTCTGCTGTGTTCCGCCTTCACAGATTCCATCTATAGACTAGGTCGCTTGTTGATGGGCTGTGATTAAATTCCAGCAGACACCTCTGTATGGGAGAGAAGAGATAATTGGGAATGAGTCATTGTCTTTTTAAAGAGCAAACGGTGAGGTCTAGAAAATTTGCAGACACAGGTCTTGTGCGTGTTAATTCTCTGCCAATGTAGATAGACTAGGCCACCTAAAAAGAGATTTCCCCAGGGGTATTAAAGACCAAAAATAACCATGTTAAGAAGAAAACTTTTCTAGGAAACATAATACTTATCTTGTCAATGTAGACTTATTGCATCTGTAGTGGCTTCAGGGTGCAGAGAAAAGAGAAAAAAAAACTTTAGGAAATAAATAGAACAAATAAAATTTGAAGAGAGTCAGAGGTTCATGAGTCTCCTAAAAAGGAAACCAGAGAGGACACAAGACTTCCTATGACCATCATAAGCTTCTTTTATGTCTAATCATAGATTATTCTGAACCTGGCAGAATGAATAGAGGATAGAGACCAGGGAAATGGATTTTCTTGTAAAACCTAGAGCTGGTGGAAAACTTAAAATCAAAACACCAATGAGAAAGTATCCTTTCCTGAAATCTATATCCTCAGTGCAATTGTGAGAAAACATTAGAAAGACCTGAAGGCAAGGAGACCGTCTACAAAATACCTGACCAGTACTTTTCAAAAGTATCAGCGTCCTGGAAGACAGAATGGATGGAGACGTCGTCCCAGCTATTGCAGGAGACTATGTAGACATGGCAGCTAAAGGCACTGGGATATCCTGAAGTGGGGCCTGGAACAGAAAAGGGGTGTCTGTGGACAAACTGATCAAATTGGGGTAAAGTCTATAGTTTAGTATTATGCTAATATTAATTCACATTTTTCATAAACGTACCATGGCTATACGAGAGGTTGATGTTAGGGGAAATTATTAGGGTATGGGTTATTATATGTAAGAACTCTGTACTATATTTGCAACTTTTCGGTAAATCTAAAATTATTTCAAAATAAGGAAATTAAAAAAAAATGGCTACACACACATTAAAAAGTACATGACCAAAGCTTTTCCTTTACAGGTAAAGAAAGCGAAATGTACAGCGGCGGCGTGCCTGCCAGTGTGCTTTGCTCTGTTCCTTACTTAGTTAAGTGAGGAATGAGGGGATTGAAAATGTGCCTCCCCTCACTATGCACCCTGAGGATCTGCTCTGGGTTCCTCGAAGTCTTGGAAGATCCTATAAGGGGCTTTTTTCATGATATTACATGATGTTAATGTTATTATTCAGGCTGTTTTGATTTTTTTCTTCAAACTAACATTATTTTCACAAATGTGCAAAATGACTCACATTAGGTAAAAGGCCAAATCCTCAGCATGGCTGAGAAAACCCTGCCCATTTTGAGCTCTGATCACTTTTCCACGGCTCCTTCTTTCTCTTTCTCTAATTCAGCCATCCTCGTCTTCTTTCTGAGAAAAGAAATGGCACTTTCCTGCCTCAGAACCTTTCTGTCTTTCTGGAAGATGTTATCTATGCCCCCATATGCACATAGACAACTGGGATCCACATTCCAACCTCACCTTCCTCTAGGAAGCCGGCTTAATGGTCCACCCCCCTCTGCGCCACCCCCACTGTGAGCACCAGCTAGGCCACTTAGATTTTTGCTGCCATGGTACCTGGAGCCTCTCCAGTGAAACCACCAGCACACTTAGTTCTGAGTGCTTCTCCTGCCTTCTACTACACACTATTAATGTATGCATTTATAACTGGCAATATTGATTTCTAATTTTAAGAGAACATTTCAAGTAACTATCTGTTATTTTTATCCCTGTACACCCCCACCGAAGATCCTCAGCATCTAGAGGCAAAATTAGATATAATATGCCTCCATTGATGAGGAAGGCAGAAAGTTTCTCGGGGGAGTTTTCTTTTTGCATGATAATATTTAAGCACGTGCCATTTCTTACAAAATCCTAACTGTATTTCTAGGGCCTACAAGGATAAAGGTAGGTGGTAGACATTTCAGCTATTTTTTGTGCAAATATTACAACCAAAGTTAGACAATTGCAACATTGGTCTAAAAAATCAGCTAGGCAATTAAGGAATAGCAACACTTGGAAATCTGACATAACTACTCCTACTCGTAGACTGAAATAATCCTGTCTTCTCATTTTAGCATCTATACCTATCTGGGCATCCACTGAAGCTCCTTGCACCACCTAGAGAATAGTTTCCTTCTCCCGTTTCAGGATCGTGAAAGAAAAAGAGAAGCAGCATGTCAAGGGAGCTATACCTGTAGAAAAGATTCAGTTGGCTCTTGTCTTGACTGCTGTATAAAAGAAAAATAGATCCTCTAAACTACTCTGGAAATGAAAGAGATTGATGTGTAGTCCCTTCAGATTTTTCTGAATGGCGCACTGTGAAGATAAGTTACAGCGAGTGTCAGGCCATTTGTAGGAGCGGCAGGTTCCAGACAAGGGTTGTTGGGGTTTTTGTTGTTGTTGTGTTATTTATTTATTTATTTTGGTGGAGGAGGAATAGCAAATAAGAAAGTAGCCGAGTGTGGCGCTCTAAGACAACAGAGTTAGGAAAGAGCACTCCTCAGGCTTCTAATGTGGGTTTCAACCGGCCAGTGGCAAGAGCAGGAAGTGACATGGAGGTAAGCTCTGTGTAAATAATCATCGCCGTCATCACCTGTGTTTCACTCCTTGCATATTCCTTTTGGTGAAACTGAGCAGACCATTTTCTAGATAAGTTTATTGAGATTTTATATGGTACTGCTGTGTTATACCCAGAGGAGGATTTACTGATGAAGCTTAAGCTTTAGTTCCCCTTCATGCAAGAGCCTGTTCTAAGGATGTCCACTTAATTTTATGTTTATGGGTGGTGCCTGTAGCTCAGTGGGTAGGGCGCCAGCCACATACACACAGGCTAGCGGGTTTGAATCCAGCCTGGGCCTGCTAAACAACGACAACTGCAACAAAAAAAATAGCCGGGCGTTGTGGCAGGTGCCCATAGTCCAAGGTACTTGGGAAGCTGAGGATACAGAATCACTTAAGCCCAAAAGTTGGAGGTTGCTGTGAGCTGTGACACCACAGCACTCTACCAAGAGTAACATAGTGAGACTCTGTCAAAAAAAAAAAAATTGTGTTTATGGTTTTGTATTCTCTCTTTCTCAAAGAGCATTCTCACAAATTGCGTAAGCTTCAGGGCACAAAATCTGCATCTGCCCCTGATTATAATTATCCAGTAGATGAAGTCAAATAAAAATACTAGTGTTGAGTACACAACAAGCCAGCTGACACGTGTTTTTATGCCTCAAGGGAGCCTGTGTCACAAACATACTGCATACCAAGTAGGAACTGATTAGATCCGTGCTGAATTAAAGTTGGGGACTGTGACAGGCACCACTTTACACTCTTCTGCATTTGCTGTCAGAGCAAATGGGCTCAAGACCTAGCCCGTGTGGTGTAGTGTTCAGGATCTCCCTTCCAGCCGTCCGGCTTTGAGGAAGAGTGTGCGACCCTCCCGTGAGCATGAGCAGATGCATGCCTTCATTTCCATTTAGATGACATTTTTAATCTCTTATAGTGAGGCACCTACTATTAAGTCTTACATCAAATTATTTTAGAGCTTTTAACATCCTCTACTGAATCTGGTGCCATCCTGATGGAGATTGGTCCTGTGATGTATAAGCCTCTAATTTAGTAATTTACTGGCTGAAGACCCATTTTGATTTTATAGTAGCCTATTAATAAAATACCATCAGTTTTAGGATCTCAATTCAAAGAAGGCAAGCTGATTGGGCTTTTCCTCTTGTCCTGATGCATGAACTGTAATGTTCTGTGTCTCTTTTGGAAGTATCATATTTTGACATGTTATTGCTTCCTGGCATCTTCTCAGAATCAGCTCAATGTTAGGACTTGTAAAAGTATTATCAACTGTGTATATATGGGCACGTCCTACTCATTCTCCCTCTATAAGTTATGAAGCAACTGAAAAGTCAACAGAAGCCTCTAATCTGGAAAAGATAGACTAGACCATCAGCACCTCTGAATCAGGCCAACTTACTAGAGGGTGGCATCTTGAGTCCTGGAATGGGCTGATGGCTTTATACTCCAGTTCCTCTCTTTCCTTATTCGTGAGATTATTCTGTTCTTATCTGGTCATGAATGAACATGGAGGGGTAGAAGCATAGGCAGAAATTTTGTTGCTAATATTTACAAAGGGGCAGAAGTTGGTGTTTTATGGGAAAAGTTAGAAGTACCAGAAGAGGGATTGTGGTAGTGAGGGGTGGGGGAAGAGTGCTCCTGTATACATCAAGTTTTCATTAATCTTCAACAGGATTGAAGTGATTTGTTTATTTATTCATTATTGAATACCCATAAAATCTCTAGACATGGTGTGTCCTTTACACTGATAAGAAAGATAACGTGTTTGAAGAGGGTGTGTTCACTTCAAAATGACGAATCCTTGAGAAATGAGGCATTTCCTGCAGCAGATGTCAGAAGGATGTCTGTAATAAAGAAAATCATAACACGAAATAGAAATAAACATGAGAAAGATGTAATAACCAATGTGGGGAGGTTTTAGAAAGAATGGTAACTTTTCACCATGGATTGTAGAGCTTCACAAAGGCAGTGGCTTTGGACTAAAATAATCTTTGAAATGTGATGGAATTTGGCTGTTGAGAATGGCAGCCAAGGGCAATCTAGAAATAAGGAATAAATAGGTGTCAAGGCAAAGGTGAAAAGAGTTTGATCCAAATGAGAACAAGTGACCAATCGGGCTCACTTAGAGAATTGAACTGGAGCAACACCAGGCAGGGGCCTTGGGTGTAAACACTAACAATTCTAATGTGCTCTGGAACTGCCACGGGTTTTCCTGACTAAGGATTTTTAATATTTAAGTAATTAAAAGAATTGCTTTGGTGATGGAAAATAATAAGAATAGAACCTCCGTTTTTTAAAAAATGATTGTGTCTGATACCCTAGAAGTGTCACATGCCTTATCAAATTGTGATTTTTTTTATGAAAGCCACTATTATAATGCTCATTTCACAGATGACCGAACTGAGACGTGATAAGCAAAGACACCTGCACTGACCACATGGCTAATAAATGGCAGAACCAGGAATTTAACGCAAATCAGATGCTGTAGCTCGTTCTTCATTGTTACCAATTTTTGCTGTGTAGTAGAGTAGGTTAGAAGTTAACATACTCTGAATCTTTCTGGAGAGGAACAAGAGATGAGACTTGAAGCTTCCAGTGTTTCTAAATACATTCTGAGACCATGAAACAGAGCCATATTGTTCCTAAGATCCTTTGCCTTAAGAAAATGAAATTGGATGGCACCTTCCTCTTGCTCACACACATTGAGACCCAATTGTATCACCTTGATGTTTTTTTCTCCACCAGATGGAAAATTTGGTAATTCCTCAATTAAATGTCACCAACCCTCTTGCATCTCCAGCAACAAATGCCTCATTTCTCAGAGGTTTGGCAAAATTTCACTTCTATACTATCTCATTTTCTTGGCTCAGCCCTTGAAAAGTGGAGGCAAAGACACAACTTTTAGCTGGCAGTTTCTTGTTTCTTAAGATATTTTCTCAGCAGAGAAAGAACAATTTTACTGCTTGAAAGCAGCTTTTTTCTCAGTCACCTGATGCATGACCATGGAAACCTTCAGTTCTCATTTAGTATTTCAACCCATCTGGCAGAGACTGGAAGGAAAAGAATTCTTCTTTGTATTGCAAATTAACAAACCAACCCTACCCATTTTAGAGCCAGTTGGAAAAACAGGGTAAAAGCCGAGACTCTTTAGAAAGGAATCATTACCATGTTTAGAAAGCTGGCATCCATTTCAATGAGTATTAACTATACTTTCAACAGTTTTGTACAAAAAAAAAGGCAAACCCCAGCTCTGTCAGTTAATCAACAAACATTTATTCAGTGCCTACTAGTGAAAGTAAAATACTGTGGAGATTATGGAAAATTTTTAAAAAGGACTCCACCCCATGGGGCCATATAAGTTATTTGGGGAGAGAATTTAAACATATTAAAATAACTGAGGGTTACATGTTTGTATGTGTTCAGTCAAAGAGCCATCAAGCACCCTGCATTTTCAGTAGAAGGAGCTATTTGCTCTGCTTTGAAGAAGTTAGATAAGAAATCTTAGAAAAATTGGAATTAGAGAAGGATCTATAAGAAGAGGTAAAATTCAGGTAATTGGTGAGGAAGAAAGAAAAGAACATTGCAGTAAGAGAGAGTGGAATACTCCAGCCTAGGTTTTTGAGCACATTTGATATCCACAAAAGGCTGTTGAGTGGAATAAAATCAAAATGTAATATTTCAATTATGGCCCGGTACTGTCATGTCTGATAGTTTTTGGAATGGTTTCATGGTCAAACTGGAAGAGGCTATTACTCTTTTTGATATTTAGAGAAATATTTTCATAGGAAGGCTGGATTAATTTGCCTGGCAAGTTTCATCTGAATTAGTTAGTTTGAATCAGGGTTTGCTTCAGCCAGAAATGAATGGAAGCTTGGGCCCAGTAGACAATTGATGTTTGTAGTCTCTCTCTTTTTTATAGGACAGCTCTTTTCATAGGTAGCTATTTGATCATAACTTGGCTGGTTCGCTGGGGAAAAGGTGAGACAATGGAAATAGTTGGTGTAAGGCATTAAAATCAGAAGTATTCCACAAGTTGACAAGATCTCTTTTTCAAAAGAAAGACTTGCCATCAATTATGTTAAGTATGTTCTTTCTAGAAAATCAATCAATAAAGATCAGAACAATTAAAAATTGATCAAATTACTATCACTAAAGGATACTATAATACTTTATTTTTTTTTACATATACATGTGTTAATTAGGTTTCCACTTTCTGCCTTCACAGAATTTAAAAGGCTTAAAATTTAATAACAATAACAATGTTTAAGATAAGGACTAGAAACAAAAACCATGTAAAGAATGAACGAAGATAAATACATTCAGAAAAGAAAACATATGATTACTGCATCGAAATA
>CAUYRH010082919.1:0-22799 GCA_963574655.1 Perodicticus potto | reverse complement strand
CTCGGTAGAATGCCGCAGCATCACACAGCTCACAGCAACCTCCAACTCCTGGGCTTAGGCGATTCTCTTGCCTCAGCCTCCCGAGTAGCTGGGACTACAGGCACCCGCCACAATGCCCGGCTATTTTTCTGTTTTGCAGTTTGGCCGAGGCTGGGTTTGAACCCGCCACCTTCAGTATACGGGGCTGGCACCCTACTTGATGAGCCACAGGCGCTGCAGGGCACATCTTTCACCTCCTGGCCCCCGGACCCTGGCATGTGGGAGGCAGTGTGTGCCCCGCCCCCTCCTGCTGCTTCCATGCCTCAGTCCAGCCGTCCTTGGCTTCACAGTCCACTGAGCGACCAGGGTAAGCCTTCACAGCACATGACAGTCATGGTCTCCTCCCACTTAAAACCCTCCAGGACCTTCTATCTGCTATCATCAAGATGAAGTTCAAACGCTAGACAAGGCCAACCAGGGCCTGTAGGGTCAGACCCTGCCCCACTCTCCAGCCTCATCTCTCACCCCTCACGGGCGGCAGCCCGGCCACTCTCTGGGTCCTCAACTGCCCCCAACTCTCTGCTGCGTCTCCGTCTCCCCAGAATGCTCCCAACCCCCTTTTGGACCCTAGAGGATCCAGACCACCCCCACTCACCCTTTAGAGTGTGTTGGGTGAAACAAGGTTCCAGAACAAACATCCCCCACGGGCTTGAACGCTGAGTCTGACCCTGACTGTGTGGTGACCTCAGAGAAGTCACTTCATCTTCATGACCTTCATTTTCCTCAGCTCTCAAATCAGAGTGACAACCTGACTTCATAGAGTCATGATGAGAATTAATGAGCCACTGTGTGGGAAGAACTTTCACACAACACCAGGCGCGTAAAGGTGGTCAACCAATGCCAGCTGTGCTGGTGATGATGATGGTGAAGTTGGCGGTGATGAAGAGCGAGGAAGAGAGAGTGATGGCGACGATGATGATGATGACAGCCAGCGTGACGAGGATGGTAGTTACGAAGGCGCTCATGGTGGTGATGGGTTTGATGATGACTTCCCTTCCTCCAGGAAGCCTTTCCTGACCCTGCCTCACTACCGGCTCAGGTGCCTCTTCCCCTGCTCCCACAGTGCCTATTCTAGCCCCTCGGGGGCACTGACAGCCCTATCTCATGGTCGCTGGTTGCATCCCCCTGCAGAGTGATGTCTTGAGGACAGGACCCCTGTGGTGGTCTCCACTGTATTTCCATCATTTAGCAAAAAGACCAGCATGAGAAAGATGCTCAAGAAACACCAGCTAAAGGACTTTAACGTTTGTTTGTTTCTATGTCTTAAGACACCATGACAACTTACCTCTCTACACTTTCACTTGCTACCATTAAAAAAAAAATCATAAAAAGAATACAGAAAATAGTGACTTTTTTAAAAATGAGTAACAAATGGCCTGGGTTTTATGAAATGACTTTAGTTAAATTATCAGTTGGGGAAGAAATGAAATCTCACTTAGATTCCACTGCTTCCTGCAAGAGACCATCCCGAAGACTCTTACAAAACGCCCTGACTTGGAAATGCCAAGTGTAGTAGCAGGGAGAGCCAGGGAGGAGGGCAGTGGTGAGAAGAGGAGGCAGCTCACAAGCGTGTCCCTCTGTCTGCCCACAAGAGCCTGAGCCATGAGAACTGCGGCCTTTGACTCGTTTGCTCTCTGCTGAATCTCCTGCACCTTGAACATGCCTGGCACATACAAGGTGCTCAAAACCTATTTGTTGATTGGCAGAATGAGAACAGCCATGGAGCCACTGCCATCTGAGTACATGGACACTGTCTGAAGGCCTTTCCTACGAGTCACCGAGGTCAGCACTTTTGTTATTTCTGTTTCACAGCTGAGATCAATGAGACTAAGGCTGGAGGGTTGGCAATCCCGTGGACCCTGTTCTGTAGATTCAGGAACTGCAGTGCTGGAGCAGAGAATCTCATGGCTGCCAGTGAGATCCATCCCCAACCTTTCAGGTACAGTCCACGTGGCCACGCAGCTAGAGGCCACACTTCCCACATTGCAGCTAGGTACGGCCACATGATAAAGCGTAAGGTGCTGGAACACGAGTGGAAATGACACGTGCAGCTTCCACCACACTTCCCTAGAGGAAATTAACCTCCCCTTCCTCTCTTTCCCTCTTCTGACAGGTTGGAATTAAGACAGGGTACTGGTGGACCGGCTTCCACCATGAAGGTGAGGATGACATCCCAGAGAGGGGAAGAATGAAACAGAAGGCTGGGTCCTGTCCTTGATGGCACATGACACCGAGGTGCCAGCACGCCCAACCCACCCTCACCTCCCTGCCGGTAAGAGTAAGAGTAATAAGCGTCCAACAGGCTTGAGCCGGTGTGTCTTGAGGACTCTGGGTTCCGGTAATTAAGCTGACAGCTAACTCGGAGGTCCTTGCCCAAGTCACAGAGCCTACATTTTTTTTTGTCTGTTTCTAAAGCATCCTGGTATAGGGTGTCAAGTTTCACTCCTGTTGCTCTAAGTAGCAGAAAGAAATGTTAAAAGTGGCAAAGAACAAAACCAGAGGTCCATGGGGAGGCTGTGGAATGAGGTGCCAAAAGTCCACAGGTCTCCTTCCACCAACTGCTCTGAAACAGAACAGGGAAAAGGAGCCACTGCTCAAGGGACTCAGCTCCTCAGATGGAAATCTCCTGCAACAAGCCATTCCACACCACCGAGGGCCACCCTGCCACAACATCTTGTGAAAACAACACTCTGGTGGCTGTTTCTACACTGGAATGATGACAGTTTGGGGTTTGGGTTTCCTGACTACAGAAAGCAGCTTCCTTTTATTCAAGTCATCCTGTGCCCTTGTGAAAATTTTCTCTCGCTATTCTCAGCATGATCATGAAGGCTACAAGTATATTTTGTCTCACGTGTGCTCCTGAGAAGTTAACAAGGCTGCATTTCTACAAACCTTTTAGAAATGGATTTGGTGAGTTTTCCCTTTAAGGCCATTCCATCATGGATCTATACACAAAATGGATCACCACATTCCCCTTCCTAGAACGACAGCTCTTCATCGGCCACTCTACGGTTCCTCACCTACCTCTGAAAGGCCAGGGCCTGGAAGCAAATGCAATATTATAAGTACATCTCTCTCTCCCAGAGGAGGTGAAGGCTCTCATCTCTGTGCCACTGTGGGGCAACTGTGTCTCTAGACGCCAGACAGCCAAGATGAATGAAGATTACACTGGCTTCCTTTGGCAGCCATATATGCTGGTTGACGCCAATAAAATCCTCCTTTCAACTAAAACCCTTCAGACTCTATATGCCAAGTAACAGAAAACTTGACCCAAAATGGCTTAAACTGTATGGGCTTCAGTGAATGAAGGTCTGGAAGGAGAGCTGGTGATGTGATCAAGGATTTGGTTCTTCGATCTGTCCTCCAGGCGTCTGTGGTATCATATCATATGATTTATGTACAATGCGCGATGTTCCATTTGCACCTACTTGTGAGTGTTCCTCATGGTAGCAAAATGGATGCAGCAGTTCCGGGCTTCGTATCCACACCCCATATCATCCACAGTAAGAAAGAGGGCTGGTTTCCAGAATCTCCCTCATAAGAGTTGGTACCTTATGCACAAAGCCTTCAGTCAATGTCCCCTCATGACTCATGAGACCAAACCAGGTCACAAGTTCATTTCTGATCCAACTCCTATAGCCAGGGAAATGCTGTGCACTGATCAATCACGTGACAAGGAGGATGCAATCACATATTACCCTGCTTAAATTATACAAACTCCAGAAAATGCCCCAAGGCCAATGGCAGGACCCCGAGGAGCAGGGGTGCAATGTCTCTAGGTACTAGACAGCTATGTGAGCAAGGACCGCTTTGGCCTCCTGTAGCAGCCACATTCCACGGTTGACTCATATAAATCTTCCCTTCACCTAAAACCTTTAAGTCTCCCTGATAACATGAGTCCATTACACAGGGATGAGGCAATTCATGTGTTAGACCTATGGGAAGAATTTCAGACTACCCGCCCCCCCCCCCCATTTTTCATCTGATTAGGTTGGTTCCATCATTTTAACCATTCAAGATAATTTCATTAACTGATTCTGTCATCTAAATTAAAAAATAAATAAAAATCTCACGAACCATCTCTTCTTGGGGCACTCACCAAGTAACATGCATTCCCCGCCTTCTCAGTGAAGCCCACTGGCAGAGTCCATGGCAGGCAGGGACTGCTCATGGCTCCTGGGTCTCCGCCTCAGGCCCCAGGGCCACTGCTCTCACCAGGCAGCTGTGTGTGTTCTTAGTTTATGGAAAACTGCATGAAAACTGCATAGAAAACCGCATTGTCTCCTTGAAAACTCAACTGTAAGGACTCAACAAAAGCCAGTTGCTGCATTTACAAAAGAAGTGCTGTCAAACGAGATGCGGAGGAGATATCTGTAAAAGACTGAGAGGAAATCATAAAAACAAAAAGGAAAAGAAATACAAGATTTTGAACTCAGATAACTTCCCAAGCTTCTTGGAGACATCACTCCACTTTCATAAAACAAACTGGAGACTGGAGACAAGGTGTCATGGGCAAGGTTTTTGCAAGACACAGAACACAGATCCTGCCAGCAGAAAAAAAGTTGGCGCTGCATCAAAACTAGGTTGCAAGTTAAAATTAAATATGTAAATGTTTATCTGACTTAGTTGATTGTCCAGCCAACTACTGGCTTCAACCTCAGGACTTTAAAGAGCTTACCCTGTGGCCATCCCTCCCCACACACCTCAGCTTCCGGCCATTCATGACTGTACTGGCTTCTCAGAAATCTCCCCCTCTAAAGAGTGAAATGTCAAGAAAGGTCAGCCCAAGGCTGGAACTCCCGGTGCCAGCAGGTCAGTTTCTCTATTGACATGTCTTAATGGAAGCAGGCACTTCATGGCTGTAGGCATGGATCTAGGGGGCAGGTGGGGTAGAGGGTGAGAGGGAGCAGACTAGCCGGGAGGGAAGTCTCCGCATGAACAGGGCTTGGGTGAGGGTGATGTGAATGCAAAGGTGCAAATGGGACATCTCGCAGAGACAACAGACATGATGGAGCAGAAGGCTAAGGAGTCAGGGAGCATGACGGGGTTCCTGGGTGACTCTCCTGGCACAAAGAGGGACAACCACAGAGGAAGTATGTTTCGGTTAACGAGTCGGTCGGAAACATTTCTCCTCATCCCACTGCAATCCACTGGGAACATTTCTGTGACCTCTGGTCACCAAGAAGTGAGCAGGAATTTCTCCTCACCAACGACCAATCAGCGGGTTCTGTAGCAGCTGGGTCCTCCAGTTCAATTCTGATGCTGTCTACCAGGAGACAGGGTCAGATCCCACAGGAGGGGGGCTCAGTCCCACAAGATGCCCCCTGCTTCTGATGCCAGTCACAAGCCTTGGGTTGTTTTACCTGATTCTCATCAACGAGCTATAAATTGGGGTTCTGACGGGCCCCTCCTTGGGCTTGCTTATTTTGCTAGAGAGGCTCACAGAACTCAGGGAAATACTTCACTTACATTTACCCATTTATCATAAAGGGGATCACAAAGGATACAGATGAAGAGACACCCAGGGCCCCGAGGGAGCAGGCCTGGGGCTTCCATGCCCTTCCTGGGTGCACCACCCTCTCGGAACCTCCACGTGTTCAGCTATCTGGAAGCTCTCCGAACCCTTACCCTACTGAGTTTTAATGGAGGCTCTATTACAAAGATACGATTGATTCAATCATTGGCCCCTGGGGACTGACTCAAATTTCAGCCCCTCTCCCTGCACTAAAGGTGAGGTGAGGGCTGAAAGTCCCAACCTCCAATCCTGGCCTTGGTCTTGAGAGTAACCAGGCAGGTCAGCCCAAAGCTGCTTCAGGGCTGCCTGCCATCAGTCAGTCACTAGCATAGAAAAGAAACTTATCACTGATGATTCCAAGGATTTCAAGAATTGTGTGCCAAGAAAACAGGGAGAAAGACCAAACGTGTATTTTACCATATCACAAGTATAGAGATAATGATATTGGATGTTTCAAGAAAGAGCGGAATGCAGATGGATAATTAGAACCATCTACCTCTCAACTCAAAGGGTACCTAAGGGAACATGGAGTCTTTGAGACCCGAATTACAGAAAGAGGGCCCTCTGGAAGGCAAGCTCACCTAGGAAGGTGCCTGCCTTTCAGAAGTGGAGGAAGGACCAGCCTAGGAGGGACGCAAAGCAGGGCTGAGGGGAGAAATGCAGAATGAAAGGAGAGGTCGTGTGCCCAAAGAGAGCTGAAGCAGGGACACTAAGGTCACCCTCACCTCATTTAGAAAGTTTCAACATGTGCTGAAGAAACTGGGGAGATCTCAGGGAGCCAGGAAATGCCATTGCTGGCAGCCTGTGGGAGCCACGTCTTCAGGGCCCAGAAGCAGCTAGAAGTGGGGGCTAGAGGAAAGGAATGGTCTTCAAGAAAAGAGAGATGCTGAGTCCCATCAAAGCCACCCTGACAGTGGAGGAGAAAAGAAGGTCTCCAAAGCCTGGAAGAAATTAAATTTGATGCCAAAGAGGCAAGCAGAGTGGACAGGAGATGATCCACGAGTCAGGGCAGCTCACCCCCTGGGCACCTGCCACCCCCAAGACCAGCAACCCCACCATCCTCAGGAGGGGTCTCCTCCCACTGCGCAGCCACCTGCAGAAGATGCCTGTCAGTCACAACCTCAGCTCCAGGCTGCACAAAGGATCCAGGAGCCGCGGCCCTCAAGCTTTGGCTTCCTCGCCCTGTCAGGTCCTGTTTCTACCAGGGATCTGCTCTCCCAGAGCCCAGGGATGGATGTGGTTGGGAGTGAGAGGACAGCTGGAGAGCTGTGAGAACTGTAGAAACCACCAGGAACGTCCCTAGGTGTAGCATTCCTCTCTAGCAAATATAACCCAGACCTCCCAAGCCAGTTTCTATGTACTCCAAAGAATGGGTTTCAAGGAAAAGAGAAGCCTGGAAAGGGGACATAACCTTGTCACCTCGAGCAAACTGCGTCACTTCTCCAGAACAGCAGCTCCAGGCAAACTTCTTGTCTGTCTGACTCACTGATGTCTCCCAAACACCCCCAACCGGGCCTGCCACACACAGACGAACCCCTGTATCCATGGGGGCACATTCCAAGAACCCCAGTGGCTGCCTGAAACCACAGATGGTACCAAACCCTTTATTTACTGTTTTTTCCTTTACAGATGTGCCTGAGATAAAGTTCAATTTTTAAATCTAGGCACAGTATAATGCGCTTTGGGGACATGATGAAATCCAATAAGGGTTACTTGAATACAATCACAGTGGTATTTGCACAGTGACTGCTGGGCGGGTGGTATGCAGGGTGTGGAAATGCTGGACAGAGACAGGATTTGAAACCCAGGCGGATGGAGCGGGATGGCGTGAGACGTTGTCATGTTACTCATCATGACATGCAATTTAAAACTTAGGAACTATTTATTTCTGGAATTTTCCATTGAATATTTTCAGACCACAGTTGACAGCAGGTAACCGAGGCCTCCGAAAAGGAAACCACAGATAAGGAGAGGAACTTCTGCAGTGTGGGCTCCATAAACACCCACTGGTTGGCATATTTGTTGAATTTTCTAATCTGGAAAACACAGGAGTCTGGCCCGTGGTCACTAATGTCCCCCAGCGACGATTTTATCCCAGATTCCTGGGACTGAGCTACGTATGCTAAGGCCTAAGCCCCTGGCAGGGTAGGGAACAACCATTCCCCAGGTTTCAGGGACAAAGAGTCTCACAAGGCGGAGATGGCTAAATGAACACTCTGCCAGGTCCCTACCTCAACTCAGCTCTTGCTCCCTGTATGTGACAAAAATTGGATCTCTCTGCAGGTTGAGGATTCACCAGTTCCTGGTGGTTTCTTTTTCCTTCCCAGGATTTTCCTCCCCTAGACTAAATTTTATTCTAATAACTGTTGACAACTCCTTCCACCTTCTGTACACTGCATCCCATAATCCTTCCAAAAATCCCAGGAGGCAAGGGACTTTACCGCCCACTTTACAGTGCTGAGAAAGGCCAACTCCCCAGGTCCACGGCTGGTAAGTGGCAATGCCAAAGTCTGAACTCAGATCTACCCAATCCCAAAGCCTCCAGGTGGTGCCATCCTCTGTCTCCTCTCTGAAGGCTCAGGAATAAACCCCAGGGGACTCTGTGGCACATCTCTGAGAAGCTCAGAAGAGCGACTCAGGTGATCAAGTTTTCCTCAGGGACACTCCAGGACGGCGGTAACTCTATCCCAGAAACCCACAAGTTGGGCCCAAAGATTAGGCCCAGGCACCCTGGTTAACTCCTTCTAGAGAGGAAGATGTTGGGCATGTTGTGTTCTGGAACATAAAACCTCAGCTATAAAGACAAATTAAGAATACAAGCTCCTCTGCAATGTGGGAAGGCTGGAGCTAAATTTCTGCCAGAATCCAAGTAGACTCTCAGGGCCTCATCTGTAAAATACAGTGGGGAGCCAAAGATGCCGGGGGGCGGGACGTTTGTGCTTCATCCTGCACACGCTCCAAGCTGTACCAGCCTGTGTGCCAGGCTCTCTCGCATCTTTTGACCTGCACCCCCCTTTCATCTGGCTGACTCCTCCCTGTCCTTCTTCCCAAAAGTTTTTCCTAACCACCCCTCTGCCCCACCCCAGGGAGGTGCTGTCTAGGATCCAGACAGCAACTTGTGCCTCCCCTGATGCTCTGCTGCTGCTTAGGACACCCGCCCGTCTAACTCCACACTAGACCCTGAGCCCCATGAAGGCAAGGGACCATGACTCTCCTGCTCACCACTACATCTTCATCCCTCACAACCACAGTGCTGATGCAGAGCAATGACTGCACAGACGGACCAGTAGATGGATGGACAGATTAAACAGAATACTGAGGGTTGACAAGGAGTGCTTAGCTACTGTCCAGGAGTGGGAACACCAGAGTAATGACAATTAAACCTCTTCCTTGGGATGACCTCCATACCCTCTCCCTGGGCTCCTCAAGCCTCCACAGAAACTGATGACCAACAGATGTTCCCCGAGCATCAGCCTTGCCACGCCCACTTGGAGGGATCCTTTGCTCTCCTGCCTGGCTGAGGTTTTGGATACCCGGGTAAGACTAGAGAAATGAGTGGTTTATACGACGTTTCCTCTGCCTTGAATTTCCTCCAATAACCTCTCTACCCTCTTTCCAATGTTCCTGGATAGTTTTCATCTTCCCAGCCTTTCCCCACTTGTTTCTAACAAGTCTACTATATCTATTATTACTAGTCACACAGCACTTTAAATAGAGGGCGCCCTCTTTGTCTTAGTCCATTTGGTCATCACAACTACCTCGTGAAGGAAGCGGGATTATTATCTCCATTCTACAGGTGAGGCCACTGGGCCTCAGAAAGGTGACATGACTTGCTCCAAGTGCTGAAAGGAGCTGGTGGTGTGGCCTGAACTGGCAACCAGGGCTTTTGATTCTCAGCCCACTGCTCCACCTTCAACGTCCTGTTGCCTCTGGATGCCCTCCCTCTCACCTCTAATTTATCTGAACTTCTGTTCTCCTGGGTCTGCTCCTCAAACAACATGTAGCTCCAAACCCTGTCCCTCTTCCTGGCCAAAATCTACATCATTACTTCCATTTCTTTTCTTTCTTTCCTCTTTTTCTTTTTTTTTTTTTCCTTTTGAATCTTTCCATTTCCAACTGGAAAGTTGGGGCTGGTTGTCCTTGTTTTGGGGACAATGTATCTTCAACTATCATCGGCTCTTTCCTCTGTCTCTTCCTTGGTTAGTTCCAAAATGAGAACACGGCCAACCTGACACTCGCAAGCTGTCTGAGCATCGCCTGCTGCAGGATGAGGCTGCACACATTTCCAGGATGGAGAACAGGCAAAGCAGCAGTGTGGCCAAGGTTTCAGCTTCACAAACACAATCCTCCCCTCTGCTGCAATATGAGAAAAATGCCCAGATTCACAATCCAGACACCAAACTGGACATCAAAGTACTCTAAATCACATGACAGGAAAATGATGATGGGTCTATACTAGATTTCCTAGAATAAGTGGAGGGCATGTGCCACCACCACCCAGCAAGAAAGCACCTCTGACAGTATGAAGCCAGGAGATAGGACCTGGGTCTTCAGTTAGAGTCACCCTATCCCTGGGTGGTGGCCACATAGGAGGTAAAAATAACTGACTGTCAAAACACCCTACTTAAATCACAAATAACAGTGCAGAGTCTGTGGTTCTGGACATTTGTCAGATTATTTTTATTTTTCTTGAGACAGAGTCTCACTTTATCGCCTTCAGTAGAGTGCCGTGGCATCTTAACTCACAGCAATCTCAAATTCTTGGGCTCAAGCGATCCTCTTGCCTCAGGCAACTGAGTAGCTGGGACTACAGGCATCTGCCAAAATGCCCAGCTAGTTTTAGAGACAAGAGTCTCACTCTTGCTCAGGCTGGTTTCCAACTTCTGAGCTCAAGCAATCTACGAGCCTAGGCCTCCCAGAGTGCTGGGGTTACAGGTGTGAGCCACTGCGCCGGCTTTCTGTTGGATTCTTAATTGTTAGATAGGCTGAAGGATAAGAAACTATGAGCTGAAGTAGGGAACCTAAAGTGGATGTGTCCAGGCATTCCCATCCCTCTGCCTTTAAGGAATCCCCAGCTATGGTCAGTGTGTGTGCAGGGGGGTGGGTGAAGGACTCTGCAGACTCCACTCCACCTGGACATATGACCTCCCTTTCATCAATGAGGGTAGTGGCTGTCACAAGGCTTAAAGGGCAGGATGGAGTTGTGTGTTTTCCAAAAAAGATTAGGCTATCAAATCAGCTTCCACAAGTGTGGCCAGCAGAGGGACCTTGGGGAATCGCTTCATCTCTCCGACCAGCGATTTTGTTGTTGCTGTTGTTGCAGTTTGGCTGGGGCTGGGTCTGAACTCACCACCCTCGGTATATGGGGCCAGCACCCTACTCACTGAGCCACAGTGACCACCCTGACCAGCGATTTTTTAAAACTGCCTCCAGGGCTCCCAGGATTTAGTGGTCTCACTGCAAGGGCTATCCTGGGGTTGAAGGGTGGACCAGACCATGGTGAGCCCCTAACTTCCTAAACAGCTCTTTCTCCTGCTCCATCTACTTAGGCTGCACGTACAATTCTGCTAACTAAAAGAGTTTGCTAAGCATTCACCAATTCTATGGTGTGTTGTTTGGGGGGAGTGGTTTCATTTTTGTTTGTATCTGTGTTTTGTTCCCTAAGGAAACATGTTTTCCCCGTCACGTCTGTGCAGCTTCTTCCTTGCAGTGCTGGGACTGGCCCAGGTCACACCTCCAGGGCTACACACAGCCCTAGTCTGAGGCCACAGGGCTGCAGTCCCAGAGGCTCTCAAAGCCTCCTTCTCCCAAGGCAGCTAAGGGAGACAATGACAATGAACTAGAAGGTGCTAACAGGCCCTTCCCTTTCATTCCTGCCACCTGCCAAGGTCACCTCATCCTAACACCAACCAGATAGAACTCTCATAAAGCTGCGTTTTGTACACGTAGAGGAAAAAATGAAGGCACAGACAGAACAGGTAACTTGACCAAGGCCATGCCATCTTTAAGCAGTGGGACTGGGATTTGAACTCCAAGTAGTTTGGCTCCCAAGTCCATGCTCTTTATCACTGCACTATATTGCCTCTTTTTCTTTTTTTTAATTTTTTTTTCAGTCTTAATTTTTATTACTCAAAAAAAGCTTCATTTTCTTATTTAGCTTTCTGAGGCACTCAGAATGGTGCAGAGTTTGACATACCATCATAGGCTTTCCTACTATGATGCCTCTTAAAGAGATTCTGGTACACAAACCAAAAACAACATGGTGAGGTTGGGTCTCTAACAAGATAGAACATCCACACATTCTTTTGGATAAGACCTTTTGGGTGTTGGGAAAAGCAGGGTGAAGACTGCTCATTTATTCCAACAGTCCCACCACTGCCCAAAACACTTCTGAGACTTGTCTTTGAGAGCTGCGCTCAAGGACTTTTGAATATCCCAGATGGTGGCAGCTCCTCGCCCCTTGGACCTGGACAGGACTTTTGCACCCAGCCCCATCCCCTGGGTGTCAGATCCGGTGAACAGGCTGAGGGATCAAGTTTGGGAGATGTTATTTTTGGATAAAAACTAACTGTGGTTATGAAGTAACCAGACTGGCTTTCACCCCATGGGGCTGGTAAAACGGTCCTCCAGGCCAGTGGAAGAAGTGTTTTGCCTCCCAAGGCAGCTACTAAAGTGGACAGGACACTCATTTGGACCCATCCACTTGGGTCTATTTGGTGAAAAACAAAAAAAAATTCAACTCCATTCTTTGCAGTCACACCTCTGCAGCCAACAAGTCATGAACTTGGAGTTGTTTTTCCAATGGTGGAGATGAATTTCCACTGATTTGCACACTCACTCACCCACTCCATGGCTCTGCCTTGCAAGGGAATGACACACATTTTCGAGAAGGCTGGCCAGGTGAGGAGTTCAGCCCGAGGCCACGCGCAGAGAGACTCTCAGCGACCCTTGATGAGAATGAGTCACAGCACCAAGCTCCAACCGGACTGAGCTGGCCGCATCCCATCCCTAATCCCTCAGAAAAATGCAGATGCTGAACTTACACAGTGTCTTGCGGGAAGCCACCTCACCAATGTTAAGTTTTCCTCCTGCGCTGGTTCGATTTTCATGCCATGAGTGGCTGGGACCACTGCCTTCCCCCAAGTGTTCCCTTCATTGTCTACGTGCTGGTAATTGTAGGTATCGGCAGATCCTTCCTCTAAAGTCTTCATTCAACACGTCCACTGATCCTTGGGCCTCCAAGGCTGGTCACTGTCCCCAAAGAGCTCAGGCAGCTAGGACGCTGTTCACACGAATCAGGCATCTACCAGGGCCTGTTTCTATGTGGTGTCCCATGTTTCTGTTTCCCTTACAAAATTGTGGGCAATGGCCCAAAAAAATACCCAAAAGGAGAGGGCTGAGCCTGCCACATCAAAGAGACCAGAGGACCCCAACAGGCTGCCCATGCTAAAGAGAAAGTTACTTTCACAGAAAGCATTTTCCAAGCCCAGCACCAACCAAGCCAATATTGTCTAAGTCCCTAGAAGGCACAACCTGGATCAACAGGTGCAATTTCCAAATTTTCTCTCCAAGAACTGGCCTTTCAAGGCAGTGGACGCTCACACCTGGAAGGGATGAAGCGGAGGCTGAGCATTCTTCATTGGGGTTAAGTGTACAGGGTGGGAGTGATTCCTGCCCTGGGTGCTCTCGAGGGTCCTCTCAACCTATAAAGTCTAATGAATCTGGGAAAATCTGATCCCAGGAAAGACACGTGCGCCCCCACCCACCCCAGGCCAGCCCACCACTGGAGTTAGTGCCTTGCCTATGAAGACAAAGATTTCCATCCTGGGCTATTCTGATAGGAAAGGGGCCCTAAAATTAGTGCCCTGACCTGATGAACTAACTCTCAGGGCAGGAGGTGACATAGAACTCTCCTAGGGACTTGCTCAAAGAGTTCAATTTCTTCCCAGATGATTCATGTTCAGGTTCAGCTCTCTGAACCACCCGGCAACCACCTCCACCCACAGCTCTCTGAACCACCCGGCACCCACCTCCACCCACAGCTCTGATTCCCACTTCCAATTTTCTGCACTCAGCAGACAGGTGTCTGGAGCCCAGGTGGGAGATGTGACTCCTCTGAGCCACCGTTTGCAAGACTGGTCCCCATGCACGGCTGCTGGGGCCTCGTCGGGCCTCTGCCGTGCGAAGTGAAGCGCAGCTGCCAGCCTGCTTTCAATATCCGCTCGTCCCTCGCTGGCCTACCAGCCAGACGGCCCCCCCACCCCTTTCTCTTTGAAGAAAAGTGATTTAATTTCATGAGACTTTGGGGTAATCATGTTATGATCTTCAACATTAACCAGAACCAACTCCCTGCTACAGGAGGGTGGGGAAGGAAAGGGGAAGAAAAAAGTAAACAGTCCCATTCGGGATTGCCAGAAATGAGAGGAAAAAGAAAATCACAGCAGCTGCTTTGCTGGTTCCCCTGTTGAGGATGGGCCTCTCTGCCAGAAACGGGGCCTCTGTGCCAAGGTTTCTGGAAACAAGGAAGTTGGGCTTGGCAGGGCCTCCATTTTCTACAGGTTAATCAGCTCAATTCTGGGGGAGAAATATCGGTTTTCATGCTTTAGTCTACCTCCTCCTCCCTCTTATTCCCACCCCACCCCTCGCCTCCCGATCACTTCCACTGCTCGGTAGTGTACCCCAAGTTGGGTCACCTGACAGCCTCCCTTGCCTCAGCTCAGGGGCCTCCCTGCCTCCTCTACAAGGCCGGATGCCAAGCTGCTTTGGACACCAGACTATGCAGGTCTCCTTTTGATTTTCCTGAAGAGCTTCACCTCCACACCCCTGCTATAGCTCAGAAAGACTTTTGGGAAACAAAGTGAAGTTTGATGAGAAGGCTGGTTGAGAGAAGGCAAGAAATTAAGTTGGGGTGTGGAGTGGAACTTCAAGAAAAAAAAAAAAAAACAGAAGAATTCAGGGCCACAAAACCAGAATAGTGCATCTAAGGGTTAGCTGGAACCAGGGAGGAATTCTCATGAACAATGGTCCTTCTTGGCAGACAGTCCAAGGGTGTGGTGCTCACTTGAAAAAACAGCAAATAACCCAGGCTCCAGGGCCACCGGGGAGGGGGATGGTGTGAAGCTGGAAAGCTGAGGCCAGGGACTTCACACAGACCCCCAGGAAGTGATGGGTGACATAGGGAAAGTGACCCCATTGGGACTTCTGCTCAAGAAGCATCTTGTTAGATCTCAGCTGTGCAGAGGGCAGAGCTCTGGTTGCTGACCCTGGCTTCCCCCACATCCCTTAGGCCTGCGTATCTGCTCCAGACCCCACAAAGGCAGCATCTCTTGCCCCTCTCCAGGGACGCTGAACCTACAGCATCCTCCAGGGGCTGTGACACATAAGGACCACCGTGTCATATAAGGCAAGGTCTCACACCCCCATCACCCACTCTGATTGCAAGCTGGGACTCAGAACGTCTTAGGAACTCTGGAGGGAAACATCCCGGATGCTGACTTTGGAGACATATGTTTGCAGTTTTAGTGCCTTTCTAAAGTGTAGGGAAAACAACCAGTTGGTCCCACAAGACAACAGGGGTAGAGTCTCCTGCTGCCCAGGCAGGCAGGTGGGCACACCCTTTCCCTGCTGCTGTACAAGCGGACCCGGGTGTGGGCTTAGCCAAGTCCTTTGGCCTCCATGGGGCACGGCAAGTCCCGGGCTTAGAAACTATAATTCACTTTCGTATATTTTTTTTCTCTGCAAATACATTTTTATGGGCTTTTGTGCTTTTAAACTTCATATTAAAAAATTTAATTTAAGATAAAGGTCAGACAGAGTAGAATGAAGGGATTATGGAATCTAATTACAGGGAATGTGAAGAGATACCATTATACTATTATAGAAAAGTGATCAAAACAGGCTTAGAGCAAGCCTTGGACCATGTCAGGAGCTTAATATGGCAGTTCCAGAGGCTGCTTCTTGAATGCTTGAGAAATGTTAAAGAAAATCACTCTGTCTAAGTATATCAGTGTTCGGTCGATACGTGTTATACCAAAAATAGATGTGTGTCCCCAGAGAGAGCAGGCTCCCTTGCGGCAGCTGACGGAGGTGAAAAAGAGCTGGATTCCTCAGCACTCCGGCCTCTGTGGTTTGTGGCTATTCTCTCAATCCGGAAAGTTCCACTAGGTTGGAGGAAGTGAGGTCTGCGGGGAGTGGGGAGCGCTGCAGACCACAGAAGGGCTCTGTGGGAAGCAACGTGGCGGTCACACAACACAACAACAGTCTCCAACGTGTATCCCAGAGGCCTGGGGAAGACCCGATCGTGGGTCCAGCCCCCACAGAATGATGACTTTGCTCCACAAAGCACTCATATCCTACATGTGAGCATCCAATCAGTGGCAGCTTAGATTCATGGTAACAGCGCTGGACCAGGAGGCAGGAGACTGAAGTTCTAACTCCATCTTTTCACGATGCTTCACTGTTCCAAAGTCTCATGGGGCTGAACCTCAAGAACCATGCAATCTACCCTCTGCATGTCTCTGACCTCTCTAAACAGGGACATGAGTTTGGATAAAAGTAAAACACTTTCCTTTCTAGAGGGAGAAATTTTCTGGGTAGTCCTAACCAGTGGCTGAAGCAAAATCCAACCAGAAAGCTCAGAGCTAACACTTACCAAGCACTCAAATTAACTCATTTAACAGCAGTCACATGAGTGTGGCATTATTACCACCTCTAACAGACAAAAGGAGAAAATGAGTCACAGAGTGGCTGAGAAACATGCTCAAAGTCACACTGTTTTTGTTTTTGAGACAGAGACTCATTCCATCGCCCTGGGTAGAGTGCAATGGCATCATAGCTCACAGCAACCTCAAACTCTTGGGCTCAAGTGATCCTCTTGTCTCAGGTTCCCGAGTAGCTGGGACTACAGGCACCCGCCACAATACCTGGCCTGTTTTTTAGAGACAGGGTCACTCTTGCTTGGGCTGGTCTCAAACTCATGAGCTCAGGCAATCCACCCTCTTCAGGCAATCCAGAGTGCTGGGATTACAGGCATGAGTCACTGTGCCCAACCTAAAGTCACACTGTTAATAAGTGGTAGAACTGGGGTTTGAGTTCAAGTCAATATGGCACGCCCTCCTAATCCACTAGGCTACATAGCCTACTAAGAAGAAGATGGGTGCACAAGAGACCCTGTGTGCCCCCCATGAAAGCTCTCCACTATGTGCTGTGTGCTGGGGATCGTTGCTAGCCAAGCTCACCCTTCTCCCCCAAAAGGCTTCTGGCTTCCTTCCAGGATACCTACCAAACTCTTTCCAGGAGAATGATCTGTGAGTGGTTCATTTGGCCTCTGGCATGATACGGGGTCTTGATAAACTCATGAAAAAAAGAGCAGGATAGAATACATCACAACCACAAATAGGAGACCAACACTTCAAACGTTCTGTGAATGTGGGGTCAACCTCACTGCTCTTTTTCCTTAGGAGAAACTAGTCCCACCTCTTGGTCCTTCTGTCCCAAATCCCAGCTGGTGACAAGAAGCTGAGACCCTAACATGCAGACAAGGCAAGGCCTCCAAGGTGAAGAACATGAGACGTTTAAGGTTTAATGCTTAGAAGACTCAACACCCTTTTGAAAAGGAAATGACCTCCTTGTCTCCATTGTTTTGTTTTTAACACAGTGAAAGTGATTAATCCATAGTCAAACCAAAATAGTTTATATGCAGACTCTGCTGAGGGTTTCCTCATTACAAAATATGAAAGGAAAAAAAATGTTCGTTCTTGTGCTTTGGAATAACAAAAGGCCAATAAAGTAGAAATTAAACTGATCATTAAAGAAGACCATAAAGAAAGGTCCCCCAAACTTAATGTCCATTCTTTTTTTTTTAATTCCCATTAACTATAAACTAGTTGAATGGACCTTTAAAATGTTTTAATAGGAAAATTCCTAGGAGGGGAAGTGAGATCTTGGTGTCTAAAAGGTTCCAATTAAACAGCTGGGAAACGTTTAGCAGCCCACTATCCCCACAGGATTGTGAAATTCGTCAACACAGAGTTTGTAGTAATAGGTCTCCAGAAATGGTGGAAGAAGCCAGGTTAGGAAACCAGAAGCTATTTGCACAGACAGGAAAACTCAGCTTCCTATTTTGAAGAGCTGATAAGCTGATACCCATACTCATGGAGGGGGGATGCATGTCCAGGGTCCAAGATAAGAGTCAGAAAGAGAGCTAGAAGTCAGTCTACAGGCTCTGACAGTTAAATTCATGAACTCAACCTAGAAAAAGTGTCACATACCTCATTGCTGAATATCACTACGGTCAACTTTGAAATATTCATCTTGGGAAACTAGGCACTGACTCCAGTGCCCAGTCTACCCTTCAAAGTAATTTTGGAACTCTTTCTGGAATGACCATCAAAGCTGTCATCAAATGAGGTATAACAATTAAGTTCATGAACTTGCCATCATATGCTTATGTTGGCAGCACTGTACAAACAACTCAGGAAGATTTCATAACCTTAACATATCAGCATCTCACAACTATGTTGTGTCAACACGTGGTGGTGTCCTGCTGAGTAGCATTCATTATTGTTGTTGTTATTTTTGTGACAACAGTTCTGATAATCATTCCAGAAGAAAAGTACCAAAACTGCTTTGCAGGGTGGATTAGGCATTGGCATTGGTGCCTGGCTTCCAAGGGGAGTACTTTGAAAGTGAATGTAGTGATATTCAGCAATGAAGCATGCAGCACTTTCTTCTAGGATGAGTTTGCAAACTTAATTGTCAGATCCCATATACCACTGCTATGTGGTTTGGAAACTAGCCATTCCCCTTCCTACATCTTAGATCCCCTTCTGGAAATCTTTAGTTGACAAATGTTCCTTTCCAAGAGTCTGACATGAGAAAAGGCCTATAAAAAAACAAAAGAAGAAAATAATCTGGTCACGAAAAAAAGGTACTTCCCTAACCTCATCAATCCCTTTTTAGCCTGGATATTTACTGATAACCAGTCTATGAACATTCATTATGTGTCTCCGGGGAGGGAGACATTCTAGGAGGCACTAAGGTACTGTGCTTAGAGATAAAACCTCAACTCCAGGAGGCAGAAGCCAATATCTGTATTTGCACCCGAGGTTGCACACCTGAGCAGGGGGCCTTCCTGGTGATGGATCTGCCACTCATCCCCCAAGCCCAGAACCTGCATCACCTGTGCAGGGGCCAGACAGAGAAAGGGGCCTGGAAGAGCTGAGACCAGGCCTAAAGGTACTGCCACAGCACAAACACAGTGGTACATGGAGGGTGGCTAAAGAGATGGGGAAGATGGGTGGGTCTGGGACAGACTAAGAAGAGCCTTGAATTTCAGGCAAAGGTGTTAGCACTTGACTCTGTGAGTAACAAGGATAGAGGTTCAGGGTCCTAAGGAAAGGCAGCTCTGGTGCACAGTGGGTGTGTGAACGAATGTATCCCACATGCACTGAAATAAAATGCATCTTATTCCACTAACAGGTGTACGCAGTGTAAGGAAAACTGTTACCCTATGGTAATGGGAGGCTCAAAGAAACTAGGATCCAAAACATCTATTATCTTTTGTGTCTCATTCTAAAATTCAAAGTATGTATTCCTGCTTCATAGCTAATTTCCATGCTCTACTGACAGTGTAGTTAATAACCGTAAGAGTCGTTACCCATCCACATTCCTTCAACAGTGCCATTTTTAATACTACTTACTTGCACAGTGCATGGATTCGATTCTACCATTCTGTATATCTGCTATTGAATTTTCTCTGTTTGACCTACACTGAAAGCAAGTAATACAAGTCTATGATGTCTTTTTCTTTTTTTCAGGAGATGTGGCCTCACTATGTTGCCCAGAGGTCACCACAGTGACCTCAGCTTGCCAAGTAGCCGGGACTACAGGTGCCCACCACCATGCCTGGCTTATGATATCTTGAATACAACTAGTGATTTTCTTAATCAGATAATAATATATTATTGCATTTTATACCTATTTAACACATTATTGCACTTCAATCGTATATTTAACATCTTGTTAATACACCCATATTGGATTGTCCATTCTACTCCATTTCCCTACATGCATATATTGCACATATAGTTTATGTACACCCTCTCCAGACACACAGGTGGATATAACCTCAGGATAAAAGTAGATATTCTAATGGAGAACCTAGAATTAGCAAAATGATAAATTAGTTTGTGCATTTTACAGTCAATGCTGTTAACTGTAATAATTTGTTCAAATTAATTTTTCTTAGAACCTATCAGTAAATGTTAACATGATTAAATTTCCACACACCTCCTTTGCACTTGGGCACAGCCCACAATTTGATAAGCCAAAAGCCCAGCACAGGGTCCTATCCGTGGTCACTCACTCTTTCCTTCGTCCGTTGCAGGGTTACATGGAGCTCATGTGCTGTCATGAGACCTGGGCCGGGGACTGAGGCAGAGCACCTCAATACAGACACGGCGCCTGCCCTAACGGCTCGTACAGTCTATTGTCAGGAGACAGGCCTCCAGTGAGTGGACAAATATGAAAACAAGGGACCATGGTGACGTGAGGGTCAGACGCGGTGGTCAGGGATGGCGTGTCTGAGTAAGGCACCTGAGCTGAAACCGGAGAGATGAGGACAAACCAGCCAAAGGAAGAGAGAAGAGCAGGAAGAACGGGAAGGCTGTGTGGTCGCTGTGTGGCCAAGGACTCCAGGAGAGGCCGGCTGGGGTAGAGCAGCAGGAAAGGAGCCTGCAGTGAGGAGCGATGGGAGCCATTCTGGGGGTTAAGGCAGAGGGTGCTGCTTTTTAATCACATCACAGCACTGTTGTGTGCAAATGGATGTAACAGGGCACTAGAGGAAGCAGGAGACCAGGGGAGGGGCTACTACGGCCATCCAGGGGGGCGGCAACTTAACTTGGTAGTTTAAGAGGTGACATGAAATAGACCCGAGAGAGGCTGCTGATCAGATGTGGGAGTGACCTGATGGGGCACGGGGAATGAATGACAGCAAGATTCAGGATGGCTCTCCCTGTACCTGGACTGAGCAGTCTGAGGTGCCCGTTAGACACCCATGCACAGGCAGAGGTGGGGAGCTGCAGGGGCTGAGCCCAGGAGACAGGCCAGGACTGGAGATAAAAAGGAGAGGCATAGCACGGCTTCACGTAAAGCCAAGGAAAAGGGTGAGATCATTTACAGACAGCGTGTGTCTGATAAAGAGAGGGGAGAGTCCCCAGTGAGCTCCTACATGGGGAGGGCCCCTAGCAAAGGAGGGGCCAGGAAAGAAGGTGCAGCAGGACATGGACGGAGGCCCTGCTGATTAGGGCCCTGCACAGCCAAGTAAACACAACTCCTGACTGAACACATTCGCCCTGGTCCCTATACCTACAAAGCAACACAACCCTTATTTCTCCAACAAACCACAACTACCCACTAGACGTTGAACAAGCAATAATCAAGTAAGGGACCTGTATAACTCTATATTTCTTATTTAATGACTGAAAAATTAAATCATACATAAAACCCAATATGGAAAAGTAAACGAGATGGTTTTCCGTCATTCTCATAAGCAGCTGGCTGTGACAACAGCTTCTTCCTCGGGGCACACACCATCAGCCCTGGCTAAAACATAATCTTCACTCTGTTAATCACCTGTACTCACCTACAGGATAAATAAAAGATACTGACAGTCTCACCTCTAGGCAGGATTTCTTAGTGGAAAATGGGAAAAGTAAAAGTTCAAGATGTGCTTTCAGATTTTAGATAGGTATATAACAAATTCTGAAGATGCATGCCACAACCTTGTATTTTTTTTTTTTTTAACTTAAGGGCAATGCTGGCAAATGCTGTTAGATTTCTACTACGAGTTGACATTGTCACACCTACAGACACATTGGGTGTCATATCACCCCATCACATGATACCTGAAATGTAATCTCCGAACATAATTTTATGTGCTATGTTTCTGAGCTTTCTCTTGAAAAGCTGGGTGACTTCTTGGGAAGCAGCAATTTACCTTTCACACTTCTATAATAATCAAGGTGCCTGATTGCCCTGAATAACATTCCAGGTTGTCAGAATATTTCATGGCTATGAATTAGCATTTCAAAACCTTTTGAAACCAAAGGTAGGAGGGCTTTTTTTCCTTAGCTAAAATTTCCCCTGGCTGCAAAGAAGCAAGTGTTAAATGCACACCTGGAGAAGCGATATTTCTGTATGAGAAGAATGGACAGGGGTCTCAAAAAAAATGTGTCAGAAAACATTCTGGCTCAATAATCATATAGCCTAAAATTTCCAGAAAGGATTTAAGTTCAACTATTCCGGGCTGGGCTGTGTCCTCATGAGGACATTCTGAAAATCCCAATGCTTTAGGCACAGAAATGGCATTTCTCTAGAATGCTTCTCCACGAAGGCAAATAAAAATCTTTTATTACACCACAGCCCCTAATTTAGAGTTGGGACAACTCCATTCCAAGGAAGCCTGTGGTTGTCAAAATACAATGCCCTTAAAGATTTTCGGTTAGCAGTCTGAGCATCAGAAACTAAAAATCTACCAAGACCCAAGGTTGGTTTGTGAACAAAACCACCTGATTTAGTGAGTTATTGTTCTTACAGCCACATCCAGTGGCCACCACTTGTATCATGGCATAAAGCTTGTCCCCTACTAAAAACTGGTCCCTTATCTCCATAAGTGTACTTCCCAGACCTGCAGTATCAACACCACGGGAACTTGTCAGACATTCAAATCCTGGGGCCCGGCTCAGCGCCTGTAGCTCAACGGGCGCCAGCCACGTACACCTGAGCTGGTGGGTTCGAATCCAGCCCGGGCCCGCCAAACAACAATGATGGCTGCAACCAAAAAATGGCCGGGCGTTGTGGCTGTGGTGCCTGTAGTCCCAGCTACTTGGGAGGCGGAGGCAGGAGACTCGCTTAAGCCCAGGAGTTGGAGGTTGCTGTGAGCTGTGATGCCACAGCACTCTACCCAGGGTGACAGCTTGAGGCTTTGTCTCAAAAAAAAAATCCTGGGGCCCTACTCCAAACCTACTAAACCTCTGAGGAAGGGCCCACCAATCTGATTCCGATGCACATCAAAATGTGACAACCATGGCTTGGCACCTGTGGCTCAACGGGCTAAGGCGCCAGCCACATACACCTGAGCTGGCAGGTTCGAATCCAGCCCGGGCCCGCCAAACAACAATGACGGCTGCAACCAAAAAATGGCCGGGCCTTGTGACGGGCGCCTGTAGTCCCAGCTACTTGGGAG
>CAUYRH010082916.1:0-20956 GCA_963574655.1 Perodicticus potto | reverse complement strand
GTTCTCTTGCTTTAAAGTGGCTCCTTGTGAACCAAATTTCACTATTAGAAGAATCACGGTGTTTGGATTCACACTGGACGTAGGCCTAGAAAAGGGATAGACGTGGAAAGACGTGGAAATGGGTTAGATAGTCTTGGTGAGAATGTCTTCTTCCTCGTCTCACCCTGTCCCCCACCCCCACCAATCCCATCCCACCCCTCTTTTATCCTGTTTCTCACACACCCTTTTCTTGGTGGCAGCTGGTCAACCAAGTGGTCAAACACCCACTGTATGCCTGTCAACTCTCTAAATATTTTGTTTCTGCATAATAGCAAATGAAAATCCCCGCCCCCCTGTCTTAGCAGTGAAAAGTGGCCGGGACTTGAAAGGGGGTGATTGATGGTGGTGACTGATGTCACACAAATGCTCATCCACGTGAATGATTTGGAAACAGCCTCTTTTAACATAAATACCTCCGGAGCCCAGAGAATCTCAGAAGATTTCCCTGTGGCTCGCTCCATTCCCTTGACCTACTTCGGGATATGTATCATTAGAAATCTCATACTGCGTCTAGTGCAGGCTGACAGAGGGGCAAGCAGGAAGTGCATTTGTGGCAACCTGCTCATTTCTTTCCCATCACTCTTTCTCCCTATTCTAATTCTTTTCTCCTGAGCCATTAGGCAGAACTCAGTGGTGTGTGTTCTCCAGCCCCAGGACATCATCCGATGGGCAGATAACAATGCGGGTCCCCTCAAAAAGAGCCTCCCTGGAAACCCCTTCTCTCTCTCTGGGCTTCCTCCCATTAAGTCCAACCCATTTCCCAAAGTAAAGAGGAGGCTGCCCTGGGCTATTCCATGCCCTCTCAAACCCTGGGACAGAATTACTTACCTCGGGAGACCAGTGAGCAAATTATTAGTACTAGGCCTGGCCTGGAAGATCACCTTTCACTCTCCATTCACTCTCCCTCTGATGGTAGACAAAGGAAAGCCCCTGGCACTATCTTCTCCTTTTTTTGTACCTTAAAGAGTTAGGAAAGCAGAGAAGGCTGGTGGAACAGTGGTTCATATCATGGCCTAGTTGAATCCTGTGTAGTCCTATCAAACATTGCAGGGGCCTAAAACATGGTTAATTTTTTTTTTTAATTTTAACCAAGTCCTGGACAAATGGTCATTCCATCTAGCACCCCCTCCCTGTTTGCTGGTTCCCATGTTCCTTTCTCTTGGTAATTGTGCACCTTTGTTTTGCTTAGTGTCTGGGTGGCAGAGGAGGGTTGTAGCCTTCTCCCTCCATTCTCAGGATCCGGAGTGAAGGAGTGGGGCACAAAAATGCAGAGTTCTCACTGTTTTCTCACAAACAAAATGATTAGTCCCAGGTCAGGCATGGTGGCTCATGCCTATAATCCTATTACTCTGGGCGACCAAAGTGGGTGGATTGCCTGAGTTCACCGGTTCAAGACCAGCCTGAGCCAGAGTGAGACCCTGTCTCTAAAAAATAGCTGGGTGTTGTGGCGGTGCCTATAATCCCTACTTGGGAGGTTGAGGCGAGGGAATTGCTTGAGCCCAAGAGTTTGAGGTTGCTGTGAGCTACGACGCCACGGCATCCTACCAAGGGTGACAAAGTGAGACTCTGTCTCAAGAAACAAAAACAAAAACACGAAATGATCAGCGCCATCCATCAGTTTCCTTTGGACCTCCCAAACTGACGTGCATGTGGAAAGCTAAAGATCCAGGAGGGAAAGAGGAAGGACTGTGTCTTGTATTTAGGATCTTGATCAGAATACTTCTAGACTTTCTGATGGAAAGAAAGATACTTATGAGGGATTATTTGTTAGGAACAAGGGGTTTTCATTTTTTTATAGTACTATGTATCCCTTTGATAATTTAGGGGAGCAAGCTCAATTCAATGAGAACTATCATTTCTTTATTGTATTTTTAAATTTTTTATCATATATATATATATATTTTTTTTTTTTGAGACAGATTCTTACTTTGTTACCCTCAGTAGAGTGCCGTGGCATCATAGCTCACAGCAACCTCAAACTCTTGGGCTCACACGATTCTCTTGCCTCCACCTCCCTGGTAGCTGTGACTGCAGGCACCCACCACAGTGCCCAGCTATTTTTTAGAGATAGGGTATCGCTCTAGTTCAGGCTGGTCTTGAACTTCTGAGCTCTGGCAATCCACCTGCCTGGGCCTCCCAGAGTGCTAGGATTACAGGTGTGAGCCACCATGTCTGGCTTTTATAAATTATTTTTTTTTTATTTTAGAGCTTCTTTATATGGGCCATTGTCCTTTCTTTCTGCTAAACAGTACATTGTCTTGTAGAGAACAATGAACTATTTTATAAAAATCTTTAGAGACAAAAGAAAATACTTTTATGAGGTATGGCTTATGATAAGTCTTATGATAATTAATTGGCATATTTATGTATATTTGCATACATGCATCACAGCATTTTGGCATAACTGGCTTCACTATTCATATGTCCTAATCATTACACCAGGCATAAACTAGAATTTGAGCAATTTTTTTTTTTTATTTTTGAGATAGAGTCTCGCTCTGTGGCTCTGAGTAGAGTGCCATGGCATCATAGTTCACAGCAACCTCAAACTCTTGGGCTCAGGCAATCCTCTGGCTTCAGCCTCCCAAGTAGCTGAGAATACAGGTGCCTTCCACAACATCTACCTAGTTTTTCTATTTTTATTTTTTATATACAATTTTTTTTTTTAATTTTTTGAGACAGAATCTCGCTATGTCGCGCTTGGTAGAGTGCAATGACATCACAGCTCACAGCAACTTCAAACTCTTGGCCTTAAGTGATTCTCTTGCCTCAGCCTCCCAAGTAGCTGGGACTATAGGCACCCGCCACAACACTCAGCTATTTTTTGTTGCAGTTTTCATTGTTGTTTAGCTGACCTAGGCCATGTTTGAACCCACCACCCTCGGTGTATCTGGCTGGCACTGTAACCACTGTGCTTCAGGCACTGAGCCAGCTTTTCTATTTTTAATAGAGACGGTCTCTGCTTGCTCAGGCTGGTCTCAAACTCCTGAGCTCAAGCAATCTACTCGCCTCAGCCTCCCAGAGTGCTGGGTTTACAGGCCTGAGCCACTGTACCTGGCAGGGTTTGAACAATTTTAAAATACCGACCTAGAGCCTACATTTTGGCGACTAAAAAGACATGGAAAGTGGTGATGATGATGCATCTTCCCCAGAGGTGTTTGGGTGTCTGAAATGAGTGACCATGGACCATGGCCCTCTGACTCTCATCGTGGGGTTTCCCAGGCCTTCACTGATGTCTCTGCTGCTGTCTTCCATCTTCCATGCAGGACGGCACATATGGGCTGAACTGTGCTGAGCGCTGTGACTGCAGCCATGCAGATGGCTGCCACCCCACCACAGGTCATTGCCGCTGCCTCCCCGGATGGTCAGGTGAGAGCCAAGGGCTGCAACATGGAAGGGAAAACTACCAAGCAAAAGCGTTGTTCTTCTTCCAGACCACTTTACATTCTCACCCACAACATATGAGCATTCGAATTTTTCTGTATCCTCACCAACAGTTTGTTATTGTCTGACTTTTTGATTGTAGCCTCCTAGTCAGTATAAAATGATATGTCATTGTGGTTTTACTTTGCATTTTTATGACAGTTAATGATGTTGAGGGTCTTTCTATGCCTTTATTAGCCATCTATATATAGACCTTCTTTGTAGAAATGTCTTTTCAGATTCTTTGCTCATTTTTAATTGGATTACTTTTTCGTTATTGAGTTTAATAGTTCTTCATATGCTTTAGATCATCCCTTATCAGATATATGTTTTGAAAATATTTTCTCCCATTCTTTGAGTTATTTTTTTCACTTTCTTAATGGTCCGTGAAGCAGAAAAGGTTTTATTTTGATGAAGTCTAGTTAATCTTTTTTAATATCATGTTGCTTTGTGTTTTGGTGTTGAATCTAAAAAACCATTTGCTAAGGGCGGCACCTGTGGCTCAGTGAGTAGGACACCAACCCCATATACTGAGGGTGGTGGGTTTGAACCCAGCCCCGGCCAAATTGCAACAGAAAAAAAATAGCCAGGCGTTGTGGCGGGTGCCTGTAGTCCCAGCTACTCGGGAGGATGAAGCAAGAGAATCACCTAAGCCCAGGAGCTGGACGTTGCTGTGAGCTGTGACGCCACAGTGTTCTACTGAGGGCGACAAAGTGAAACTCTGTCTCTAAGTAAAAAAAAAAAAACATTGCCTAAACCAAGGTTACCATATTTATGCCATTGTTTTCTTCTAAAATTTTATCTTGTATGTTTCAGTCTTTGATCCATTTTGAGTTACTTTTTATACATAGTATGAATTAGGGGATCTAACTTGGTTACTTTGCATGTGGATATCCATTTGTTTCAGTGCCATTTGTTGAAAAGACTGTTGTTTCTCCTCCTTGAAACCCTTGTCAAAAATCAATTTCCCATAAATATGAGAGGGTGTATTTCTGAACTCTCTATTCCATTTCATCGTTCTATATATTTATCCTTATGCCAATACTATACTGTTTTCTTTACTATAGCTTTGTAGGAAATGTTAAAATTGAGAAATGTGAGTCCTCCAACTTGGTTCTTCTTTGTCAGGATTATTTTGGCTATTCTGGGTCCCTTGAATTTCCTTTGAATGAGGATCAACATGTCAATTTCTACAAAGAAGCAAGGTGGAAATTTAATGGGGGAACAAATCTATAGATCAATTTGGGGAGTATCATCAACTTAATATTAAGTCTTCAGATCCATAAACATGAGATGTCACCAGCAACCCCTTCCGTTGTGTCTTAGAATTTGTTAAGAGCCTTTTGGTTTTTGCCAGGAGATGAACTATCATGCACTTGATTTCTGGTGTCTCAGAGCTACCTTGGGACACAAGCCAAGGCTGGTGCAATGGACTTGCTTTCTGTCGACAGGAGTTACCCACAGACCCAAGGCCTCCCTGGCCCTGTAGTTTCTTCTTGATGTGCAAAAACTCAGGTAGCTCAGGTAGCCACATCATTTGTTTTGGACTACACTCTATCAAATCTACTTTATGAATATACAGAGAATGTGAGGCTCCTGTATCCACCTGCTTTGATGACTCAGAATCAGCCTATGAAAAGCACACTGTGGGGTACATGAGAAGAGAAAGAGACAGGATTTGGCCCGAAGCCAGCTGGAAAATGTGTTAGCTGCATTCCTCAGTCTGGGTCATGGGGTAAGACAAATTATCCCATCTGGCCTTAGACCTATTGAGCTCCTGCGGGATTGCAGTGGCTTGTCACACGAGTGATCATGTAATCCTGTGTCCATCTGTGACTGGCCTTCTCCAGACGAGGAGAGACTCCCCTGCCTCACACTGGCCTCCCGCTTGTTGCCTACATCTCTGGTTTGTAAGCTGTTTCTGCTCCTGGGCCAGCTAAGGCACCCCTGTGTCCCGTTCCCCTGGGCAGTCGATATGAAGTGTAGTATCAGTCAGTATCTGAGTTGCTGGGAGGTCATCTCCCATACTCACAGAACACTCTCAGGAAAAGCAAATATACACAGAAGGAAAGAAATTTCCTGAAGTTCCAGAAAACACCCTACAAATGGACAAAGAATTGACTTTTTTAAAAAGAGCAGATTCTATATTATTTACACAGGGAATCGTTTCATTATCAATACTGGATAGACTCATAACTTTTCATCAATAGATTTGTTTTGAGTAAGTACTATGTAAGGACCTTTTTGAATATAAAGAAGCCTCTGCTCTTCATTTAGACTCCAGGTTTGGGGGCCAAAGAATAAATATAAACCCAGGGAAGCAAGTTAATTCTGTTTCCTGTCTTCCCTGTTGCCAAGATTGCTCTGGATGACACTGTTAAGTGGCGTCTGAAAGGGTAACAGCGTGTAGAGTAGAAGTGAGGCTTTTCTGCAGAAGTCCATGAAATATAATACGGAAGCTGGGCTCTTCCCTCACCAAATCAACAGGATGGCATTATGTGCTCGGCTGCTGAGGACACTGGGGAGAAGCTAATCACAGGTAGGTTTCGAGCCAGCGATAAATGTCCTAAAAGCCTTATCCCACTTCACAAAGAAATTGGCACACCTAAATTGAGGAAATAGTGCCCTCACCTGATACACGAAGGAAGTTGCCTTGCCTTTTTACCACGCGTATATCTGTCGCTTCTCTAGCTTTGCCCCGTTGCCTGGCGTTCAGCTCTCTTTTTCCCCTAAAGGAAGGCAGACTTTTTTTATTTCTCCTATACCTGATAGTTGCATTTTACCTAGTCATGAAATAAGTCTTCAAGAGGAACTACTATGAAAATTAACCAAAACAAAAACTGCATTGACAGCTCAGATCCTATTTCCAAAAGAAATCAATGATTTTTCAAAAGAAAAGACATGCACTGTGGTTATTTAAAACCATAATTTACTGTTGTTGTTAGCCAATAGATTATTTGATCAAAAGGAGGCAGGTTGCAGTAGGAAATGGAGAAGAATGAAATACGATCCAGGATGTAGGCTGTGTCCTGGGCTGCTGCTTTGACAATTCCGCTACACACACACACACACACACACACACACACACACTCTCTCTGCTATAAAATGAGCCGGACTTTTCAAAATGATTGTTCTAAAATTTCCAGTGTTAGTGAAATATAATTAGCTCTCTCTGTGTGTGTGCACACGCACATATTTCCAGAGTAGTGGGGTGACATATTTCATAAAGTATTTTCCCCAAACGACAGAAACAGGCTGATGTTTATGTCTTCCTCTCTGCCGTGACTTCAGGCAGCCAAAACACCTATTTGCTGAGCATTACAGCTCATCAAGATTTCATTCCAGCTGTCTGGGAACATATGCAGTCTCCAGCCTGCTTCCCAGTCCTGCCTAAGATCACTGTCACCTGGGAATTCTTTTAACTTGTGGATATTCCCAGTCCCCACCCCACACCTACTAAATGAGAATTTGGAAAGGGGGTAAAGAGGAAGAAGAGGATGGGGCCCCTGCTGGTCCATGAAGCACCGTTTTTTGCAAATGTGGAAACAACACGGAAATCCCGTAGAGCGCTGACCTTGGCTCAGGGTACGCCTGCTGAACTTCTGACCTGACTGAGCCCCTGAGTCAGGGGCTCTTGTGTTGTGTACAACCCGGACAACTTTACTTGGTGGCCCTGTCTGTCATTGAAAAACCTGCCCTAGTGGCCAGGCAGTGATAGTTACCAGCCCACAGTATCCTCTGCTGTGCCTTATTGCTCTAATCATTGAAGAGGTCTAGGGGAGCATTTTCTTGACAGAAGCCTTGTTACCAGTGGCTAAAGAGAAGAGGCTTAAGGATGCACTTATTTTTATTTATTTATTTCAGAATAACATGAGGCTACAGATGATTAGGTTGCATTACTTGCGTTTGTTAGATAGAGTCCAAGTTGTCATTGTGCCCCTGACCCAGGAGCTGTGCCATCTGCCCTTACATTGTGCCTATTAGGTGAGAGCACAGCTATCCCCCTTTCTCCTTCCTTCTCCCACCTCTCTATAAGGACGTATTTATACCAGAATAAAAAAAAAAGTATATGCTAAACAGAAAAAAAGGAGATTAGGATACCAGATCACCCTGTAGGGGTCTTGGGAAAGAGAGACTGGCCAGTCCTGGTATAACTGTAAGGAAAGGAAAGGAGAACAGGAGGAGAGGGGCGATGCCAACTTGAGCCCCAGCCGGGCAGGGCAGCATTGGAAGGAGGAGCCCTGTAGGCAAGCTGGTGAGAAGAGTCTGGCTTCGTCACTCTTCACGGAGCAGAACGTGGCCTGCAGACAGCCCTTCTTTTCACATTTCTCCCAAACACCAACTTTGACTACCTGAGTAAACTGCTGCTTCTGGAACTAATCTGTCACCAGGTGAGCGCTCCTGCAGCTAAGCAATGCCGAAGTGAAGGGGAGACCTACTTCCTTCGTCCAGCAATGCATAAGTGCAAATCCATGTTGTGGTAGTAACGTTAGTCCAATGTGTTTAATTAGCCTGTATGGCCCCAATCAGCCACAAGGACACGTGACTCACTAGCTGACCCTTTGGGGATTGTGGAGTCGAAAGTGTGTCTGCAGTGTGTATCTGTCTCTCTGTGTGGTCTTGTGGGAAGGGGTCATGCAAAAGCAGAAGACTGGACTCCTGAAGTGAGCGTAGGGGGAGGCACTCATTTTCCCAAGAGAAAAGGTGCAGAAGAAGTCAAAGCTCCCGGGTCTCCCTGTCCACCTCACAGTCCTTTCTGCTTGCTTTCTCCAGGTCGGGACTCAGACAGGCCCTGCTCTCTAGTATTTTTGTCTTGCAGCTGCAAATGTAAACATCTCTGGTTTATAGGATTTACCAAGACTTTTCTCAACTTGGTTATCTGTATAAAGCAGATTCTCTTTTAACGATCTGTAAAATGTGTAGTGCCCACATGGGAAGATTTGTTTTAATAACCATTTGTCCAGTGTCTCCAAACTCTTTGCAACCTTAGTGCTCGGGGTGCAGGGAGCACAGAGATGAAGGGGTGCCAGCTTCACCCGGCAGAAGCTCGCCTTCTACCCAGACAGACACTCTAGCAATAGACAGACACACCAGTGAATAACTTCTCTACACTTGGACACATTATGCCATGCTTTCTTGGACAGTGTATTAGAAAAGCAGAAAAAGTATTAGGACTAAATACTATAATTCCTCCCTCTTTTGATCACTGAGCCCAATTATTATTAACAGCTTTAGTATATGTTTAATAGCTTGTTGCCCAGGAACAAGGCATTGAATCAAAATCATTTCCTTCATTCACTAACTCCCCCCAAATATTGCAATACTGGCGTAAGGAACACAAGCAATTAAACAAGACAAGGATTTTGGGTTATGTGTCTGAGAAGGGAAATAATGACACACCAGATGATTTATTTACTGCATTCATGGCAATCACAAATGCCCCGTGAATGCTGATTTCACATCGAGGCTGCTGGCCTAATGCATCAGGCATTAAATTCACGAACATTTCTTTAGAGCTGCTTAGCTGAAGTTTATCACGATCATTCAGCCATTGCCTAGCAACTTGCAAAGGCTATCAAAGAGCTCTTTGTCCTCAGTCCTGGCAAAAACAGTCTTCACAGATCTCCTTATCAGCATTAGAACATTTATCAGGAAAAAATGCTTCCATTGAACCAGAGATGGCTGCAAATTTAAAGCTACCCCCTTCCCATTTTGCTGCTTCTTCCAAGTATTGTAGGAAGATATTTCCTAGTGTAACTAGCTTTGATTTGTTTTTTGTTAACCATTCCAAAGGAATTTTCTCAAGATGTCTCTTAATTTCTTCTATTGCTATGGAATTTGGGCCAACCCTAAAAAGCACAAGGTTGAGCTGTGGGGCTGAGCTCCTGAAAGTGTTATCTTCTCAAAAATAAGTGAGATAGACATTCCCACCCCCTTAGGAGGGAAACGTCACCATTTTAAGAACACAAACTATAAAAATGTTGGGCTTCCTGGTTTGAGTGAAGATTCCTTCAGGGAAGCAAAGAATGATATGGCTGCTCCATCCAGTTGGAGAGTGGTCCTGAACATCATGGAGAAAAGAGGAGCTGTGTGGGCGGTGCCTGGGGCTCAAGGAGTGGAGCACTGGCCCCATATACTGGAGATTGGTGAGTTCAAACCTGGCCCTGGCCAAAAACTGCAAAAAATAAAAAAAAAGAGGAGCTGTGCTTATTGATTCATTCCACAAATACTTAGCACCATCCATGTCCCCTAGCATATAGGTACTGTGGTGGCAGAAACAGGCACTGTCTCTCCCTCGTGGAGCTGCCAGAATTAATTTCCTTGTGTGGAGCGTGGGGAGGGGATCGTTTATCTGCATTTCCTCTTCTATCTCTTTGAGATCATCTTCCCCCCCCACCCCCTGCCCCCAGCCCAGCTATAATTGGTTTAGTTCAATGCCTTGTCATTTTCATCAGTTTTCATCCGGGGAATGTAAAACAGTCACGTGACAGGTCTTCCTCCTCCCGGGCTCACCATCTTCAAACCATTTTCTGCTTTCCTATAAAACCCAAATTTAATTGTATTCCCTTCCTCTTAAAAATTGTGCATGTGGTCCCTGTTAACACCAGGAGGATGTCCGCCCTCCACACGATGGTGTTCTTGGCTTCTCAGTGTGGCCACTGCTTGGCTGCCCAGACGCCTCATGTGCTCCTACCAGCCCCTGAATTTCAGCTGTCCCAACCCTTGAAGGACAGATACTGATTTCTTTGGGCTTCTGAGCCTTGCCTGCCTTGTTCCTCCAGCCTCGAACCCTCTCCCTCTTTCACCAGCTACCTCCTTGCCTTATCAAGATCCCCAAAGTTGGATGTGCCTCCTCTGGGGTCATTATCATTCTGGAGTTACCTTTCTTAGAGAACTTCTCATCAGCAAGCCAGCAGCTGGCCAGACCCTTGAGTGTTTGTTGAGTTAAACTCTCTTTTCTGTCTTTGACAAACAAGAAAACAAAGAGATATCTTGTAGGGCTCTAGAAAAGCTGGCAAAGAATAAGATGAGATCACAGAAATAATTAAAGAATAATACACACAGAGAGAGAGACAAAAACAATGATTAAAGCAAATGTATGTTAACAGCTCCTTCTCCTGGATCATGTTTCACTGCAGGGTTGTCCTTACATGGAGGTCACATCAGCAGACATGTGCCTGGTGTGACTTAGAAGAACACACGGTAGTCCCTCCACGTTCCTCACTGCCTGGAAGTCTACTATTAGATATTTATTTCTTAGGCTCTTAAAATGTATGCTTTCTTCAAAGATTCATATTCTCCAGAGAAGGTACACCTCCAAATAATAAATTCATCTTGTCCTTCCTTGACTCTAAGATGAAGGGGAAGATAAAAGAAGCCAACAGAGAGTCTGAAGGGGAGGAGTAGTGGTGGGAGGAGAAAGACAGCTCCGTGCTTCCTCCCCGAGACACACTGATAACTTGTCCTCAAATAGATTAGCTTTTAATACTTGCAAAATGATGACTCATTTTTGCTGATGACAGAATAAAAGAAAAAAGCTTGAATTTTTAAGACTACTTGCTAATAGAATTTTTATAATTGACATTCAAAGAAAAGACTTTCTTGCAGTCCTAAAATGCAAGTTATTTACAAGTAAACTTGTTTCTGTTGAAATATGCTTATATGATTGGAGACAACAGGTTTGATAGATGATCTGTAGATTACCTTGTGAGTCTGTGAAATGAATTGATGGGTAAGTCGTGGGAAACAAGCTTATCTCTGCTGTGAATCTCCTTGCTCTCCCATAGGCCTTGTTACTGATAAGAACATTACCTTGATGGAGTTGATTATGACCAATGGTTATACGAGCCACCCAGATGAACCTCTTAAAGGAAGACAAATCAGATAAGAGATAAAGGATCTCTGTTCAGATTTGCCCTTCTCTATAGTCATTTTTCTTAACACTCTCTGATTGAGGATGTGCTAAGCTATACATAAATCCTGATCATCTGTAATGTAAAAAAGCAGCTAAACTTTTGACCTAAAGTGTGCCCCATTCCATTGTAACTGAACTCATTAAGCGCCATGTGAAGTAGTGATTTGGCAGGTAGCTCATGATTTGAATCAACCCTAAATGGCTAATCTCATCCTCCGCAAACCCCTACTCTACAAAAAAGCATTAAAAATCAGGATTGAAGGGGGCAGTTGGGGTTTCTCCGGAGGTGCAAACCATTTTCATCAAGCGTAAGAAATCGTCCAGTCTTAGAGCATGCTTCTCATTTAATGGGAAAAATCTCTTAAAAAAAAAATCCAGCTTAAAATGCTTCTTGATTTAGCTGTGTTGGCCCTGGGTTGCTAGGCAGCCCCAGTTTTCATGTAAGAGAGAAATAAATGTCTTCGACAACAACAATAATAACGCTCCAAAGATTCTAAAAGCTTCATGTGTGGCTAAGTAGTGACTGTTCTGGGTAGAAGTAAAAACCACACAGTAAGAATATGTGACAAATCTTAAGTGGTTTTTTACCCCAGTTTTCACGGATGTTGGCTTCTTTGGTGTTTCCATGAAAACTTTACTATTTTTTATATATACATACATATATATTCCTATGTACGTGTGTGCATATATATATATTTTTTTCTCAGCAGGGCTTTGCATTTTCTGGAGTGTTCAAAAAGAGGCTTCAAAGTATAGGAAACTTTCTGTTGTACTTTAAGAAGAGAAGGAAGATAATAATATTGTCACTTCCCGGGCTTGCTTTCCTTTAGCCACTGCACAAAAAGCCTTTGCTTTGTGCTGTATGTGGCTATATACAGGGTAGGTTGTATTTTTCCATGGGACTAGAGTGGTTTGATAGGAGAAAACTTGAGTGACAAGTCATCCTGGCGCATTGAAGTGCCTGGTGTGGACACAGTGCAGGGGCGGCCCCCAGAAAACTGAACAACTGCGAGAGAGAGGGCGAACCGATGTATTCTTTGTTGTCTGAGAAAGCCTACTCAGTACAAGTGAGCAGAGCTTGCCAGGAGGTGAGTTTTTGATTCAAAAGAAGGAAGAACTTGGTAATATTTATAATAATGACAGTGTGTTCATATCCGAGATGGTGCTGGGGATTGGTGGAGAGCTGGTCCTGCCCACTCTGAAATTCTCTGCCAAAGTGTCTGGAGATGCGGCACCGCACAGACAGCTCCCCAGGGCCTAGCTCAGTGCCTGGCGCTCGGTGTTCAGTCAGTATTTGCAGAATCAAAAGTGAGGATGAGGAATAAGGCTCTTTTTTTGTTTATATTCCCGAAAATATCAGAGCCATTGGAGAAGAAGGGCAGATAAGCAAAGCGTGAGAGGGGGAGTGTGGGGCGTATGTGGGCGGGCTTGAGAGAAGGTGCCTTCAGATGGCAGGTGCCATTCCTCGAGGGGAGAGGTTAGTGTGGGGTGCCTCTGACTTGATATTTTTGCCTGGACCAACCACTCGCTGTTTTTTCCTTTGCAACATAAAGCTTTCAGAGCTGTGTCTTTCATCTCGCTCCAGTTAAAATTGGGAACAATAATAATTGTAACAGCTGACATCGGTAGAGGATTGTGTGCCTGGCGCTAGTCTCGGCTCCTCATAGGACACCTTTTGAAAGCGTTCTGTAGGTAATATGTTACAACGTAGCATGTGGGCTCTAAGGTAAAATTCCTTGGTTGGGAATCTCAGCTCCATCAGGTTGTGTGACTTTTGAGTGACTCGAGTGACCCATGCAACCTCATTATCAGTTCCCCCATCTGTGAAATGAGAATAACTACAGGACCTACTCCATATGTTGAGTGGCTCTAAGGATGAGATGAGCTCCTTGCATCTCACTGCCGTTTCACAAAGGAGGGAAATGAAGCTCATGGAGGCTCATTAACTTGCTCAAGGTCTTAGAACTGGAAAATGGCTGAACTGGGATTTAAACCCACTCTGTTTCCAAAGCCTGTCCCTTCACTCCTACACTGGTGCTGTCTAATGCATGTAAAGAGTATACAGATGTGTATATTTTGTATTACGTGATCATGATGACTTCTTTGCATTTTGAGAAAATCAGAGAGTTAACTGATTTTAATGCCTAGTGGGTAATGACGGGAAGCAGACTGTGAGTGGGCCCGTTCCCTCCTCCCTGACATCCCAAGTGTGGTCTACACCCAGTGCCACTTGGACATAAGTTCCCTCTAGGAACATCAGGCAGCCTGCGTCCTCTAGGCTTCACCTTGGCAGGACGCGTTAGCTAAGGAAGCTCTGGTTACCATTCTGCTGCTGCCCTTCATCACCATCAGTATGATACAGGATAAGAGGATGCCTCGCATTTGCTCTGAGTGCTCACGCTCTGCCACGACCTTCACATCATGACTTAATATTCTGCTCAGCACCTGTGTGAGGTACATTATTATCACCCTCATTTTACCAATGAGGAAACTGAGGTTTAGGATAAGAAGTTGGCTGAGGTCTGTTGGTGAGTGGGATCCGAACCCCAGGACTGTCTGGCTTCAGAGGTGAGATTCTAAAGCCCTGATCTCTACAGCTGCTTCTCCTGTTCTCCGTGGCTTAGAGTGGAAGGTTTTGTCTTCATTGTCCCTGTCTTAACAGGCTGGACTGTCATAATCTGATCCTCAGAAATAGCAGGTGAGGAACAATTGTAGAGTGAAACATATCACTGAAGATAGACTATTTTGATGTCTCAAATAAATTTTCAGAAATCTAAAATTACACCAAATAGTGTAAGTGGGAAAATGTAAACAAGAATCATTTTAGTAGTATATAAAGAACTAACTTTTCTAAGTGTTATCAAGAGTGTTGAGAGCAAGACACATGCTTTGAGCAAACACTTTGGAGTCAAGAATGACAAAAGTTTATGTTAGTATAATGTGTAGACTGTTGAAGCCTCTGCAATAAGAGCATAGCCATTTGCTGTTATGTCTGCCTAAGTAGTGACTATTCCAGTTTAGGGGATATAATGCCCGTCTTCTCTCCATCTGCTGATGGCACTTGAGAATAATCAGACAGGTGTCTGGGCCGAGTCATATCTTCTGTCCTAGAGATTTGGAATAGGGCTGTGGAGAAGCTGAGCCAGTCCTTGCTGGGCTTCCTGGGTTGAAGACATCACTGAGGTGGGTCAGTGGGGTCAGGGATGCAGGCACGAGAGATGGAGGCTTGCTGCCTGGACTCTTGATGGCCTCAAGTTCAAGGCAGAGTTGAGTTCCAGCTCTTCCTACTTTCTGTTGATTTCTTTTAATAAAACCTCTTTTACTTATTTCAGCTTGGCAAATATTTGGTTGCAGCCAAATTATCTTTTGGGCAGTGTAAGAAAATGCAGAATGGGAGGTGCCTGTAGTTCAATAAATTTACAGATAAGCGCTTTTTACTCCGTGACTTTGATTTAACTCAGTTTAGGTTAACTTTCACATAAGATATCTCCTACGTGTCCTTGAGGCTGGCCACTCTTAGGCCCAGTCTTTGTGTAAACAAATCAAGCATATGTGTCTGATCCTCACAGTTTCAAGTGGAAAATGGCCTTTTGAAGACCCTCAAACCCGAACTTACTGCTTTATTCCCCTAATCTTATGACTAGAATTTATTTAACTCTCTAAACTTATCGCGCTATACCCCTAATTTTATGACTAAAATTTCTTTAACTCTCTTCTTTTTTTTCTTCTCAGTCCAAGGGTTAAACCAGAAGTAGCTTTTTTCCGAATGGCCCACATAATTTCTTTTACTAGATAATTGTTTGCTAAGATCTGATCTCTGTTCTGATATGCCCTGCATTCTTCCAAATCTCCAGGCTAGATGCCCACTGGCCTGCCGTTCCTTCCATCAGTCAGCGTTTGAAATTCCACTTCTACCTCTCTGTCTGGTTCTGAGACTTTATTACATGAAGACCTACTCCAAAAATGTAATGAAAGTTTTGGGTTCTGTTTTCAGAAAATTGTATGTTCCATATACGTGAAGAAAATGTGTGTACAATTTTAGGCATTTTAGGGGACCCCTAGAACCATGGGGAAAGCAAGGGCCACAGTGTAATCCAGGAGCAGTTGAGTCTGGAACGTTTCTTCCAGCTCCGCCTGTCTTACTTTTGCTGTTGATTAATTTTCCATTCTTCTGTGCAGGAGCTGGGAGGGGGCTAGGTAAGGATGCTCCCTATCTCAGACTTGTGGTGTGGGTTGTTCCTATTCCCCACTTGGGGTCAGTCACTGAGGACACCTATTAAAATAACAACCATGGCAAGCATGAGCCCACATCAAAATATACCCTGTTGAAGTAACAAAAGATGCCCACTTTCCATGATGTTGAGATACTCTGATATTCAGCTTCTGGCTGAATGAGGAAGGGGGAGGATATTGATTTAAGGTCAGATTGAAGAAGGCGCCTCTGTCCTTTCAGGTCAGGTCTTCATGGTGCAACCTTATTTGAATTCTTCTGACTGTTCCCCAGTTCAGAACGTCCTGAAGCTCCACTGCTGCGTTTAGTTAGGGGTAACCAACAGCCGACCATATGCTAGTATCTCAGTTCCTGCCTGTTTAGAATGCCAAGCACCAGCATCCTACCTAATTAAACATTTTGACTAATGAGTGCTAGCCAGAAAGTGGATAAATTAAGGGCTAACAGTCTTAGCGCTTTCACATTGGAGCATAACAGTTGCCGTGTGCCCAGAGTTCCATTAATCCTGCAATTCCCACTATAGTTAAAAGCCAGAGTGGGGAAAATGGCTACCAATGAAGCTGGTCTCTGCAGGGGGCCCTCCCTCCGCATAAAGCGTTTTCCATTAGGTCTGTGCCTTCTTCACTGAGTATTTCAGTGGTCTTCACTACCACCCGTATGTTTAGACATTTACTGGTAGGACTCTTGGGACTCAGCATAGAGTTTCATTCACAGTAGATTTATTATGGCCACGTAGTAAGTTATGCACAGCCACATCGTGAGAGAAAGACACAGCTGGAGTCTGTGGGAATCCACGCACAGGCTTCCTTACGCTGTCGTGTCCCAGGAGGGGTCACACAGAGCTTGCTGTTCCCTCAGCAGTGAAGACGCCACCCTGTGTGTGGTGTTTCTGGGATGCCTGTTGGAGACTCTGTGCTCAGGGTTTTTGCTGGGAACTCGTCACATGGGCACCCTTTGCCTAATGTGTACCAAAAATTCCAGACTCCCAGAAGGCAAGGAGGTGTTCAGCATTGTGCCTGCGCATTCGTGCAAACAGTTGGGGCACAGCGGGTGCATCCTAACCATTTAGGGAATGTTCCCAGACACCAACCCCAAGGTCCAGCTTTGGAGGTAGGCTTTTCTAAGGATAGTCTTCTCAGGCCTGCTATGTTTTATTTTTCCCCTGTACCCTGGGTGCCTTTTAACTGTCACAGTGAGGAACTTGAGGAGCAGGGGTGAGAGTGAGGTTCTTTTTCTCCTACGAGGTTGTTCCAGCCTTACCTCTTCTGCTTTGGCAGTGTCCCCTTGTTACGTAGGGGAAGTGCACATTGTCAGCTGCATTCAGAAAGTGCCCGATTATCATTACCCAGGAGCCCAGGAATCTAGAAGAATGTGGTCAGTATGGGTTAAAGAATTACAAGCCATGCGGCTTTATGTCAGTGGACCAATTTGGCACAGGATGAAAAGTCCCTCAAAAGTGCTCCTTGTTTTAACTTTCCACTTGGGTGATTTCTCCTTGAGAATGACCCTGGAGGGCAGAGTCAATTGTGTGTGCTTGCTTTCTCCTTTTGCCCTTAAGCCCTATTGGGTGCCATCCCTGGATTCTCAGGTTTCCCCCGAAGCCGAGCGCTGTTGGGTCTGTTCTGCCCTCTCCTCTGAGTCTGGCCTAACCTGCCCCCTTCACCTCAGCCTGGCCTTCATAGTGTCTGGGTCACACTGACCACCCCCAAACCCCAGATGTCTTTCCTCTTCTACTTCTTGATTTTTCTTTTAAAAAACAAATTGTTAGGCTTGGAACCTGTAGCACAGTGGTTATGGTGCCGGCCACATACACCGAGGCTAGCGGGTTCTGACCCAGCCCGGGCCAGGTAAACAGCAATGATAACCATAACAAAAAATAGCTGGGCCTTGCGGTGGGTGGCTATAGTCCCAGCTACTCGGGAGGCTGAGGCAAAAAAATTGCTTAAGCCCAAGAGTTTGAGGTTGCTGTGAGCTGTGACGCCACAGCATTCTACCAAGTGTGACATAGTAAGACTCTGTCTCAAAAACAAACAAACAAACAAAAAATCCTATTGTTAAAACGATTTACAACATGATTTCTAGCATCTGGTCTTCCACAGGTGGGCTGCCATCTGGCATGAGTGCCATCTTTCCTTCTCTCGTGAGCCATCTTAACGTCATTATGTCTTTTCACACAGATACTTGTAGAATTATCATCTGTGTTTGAGAAGAGATCTGATAGCTGGGTATGATCTGACCTAGTCATGCTGAGAGTATCCTCTCATCTGTAACGATCAGTAGGAAGGATTTGGCTTTTATAGGTGCTCCCTTGACCAGGTAGTGAGGAGTTCTTTGGATTGTTAAGCAGTATTGTCCGAGTGTTCCTTGATCACAGAGATATGCTTATCTGGAATTCTAGAGTCAAACTTAGTCACTTAAAACTTCCTAAAGATCTTTACTTGTCTAGAATTTGCTTCAAAATAACCTTAAGGGTGGGGCGTATAGATGAACTAAGATGGGGCATGAGTTAGCAGTTGATGTAGCTTGATGATGTGGACACAGAAGTCCATCATACCATTATTTTTACCTGTATATGTATCTGAAATTATTCATGATAGTAGTTAAATAATCTGATATTTGGAATTGGCATCCTTTCTTTTGTGCAACAACTAATTAATTCAACAAATCTTTATTAAGCCATTTCTGCATGCCCTATATGGAAAAGTTTAAAAGATTTAAAAAAAACATATTTTGCTTTCTGGAAGTCCAGTATTTAGTGAGAAATACAGCAGTGCACCTGTGACACAGGGAGACCTAGTAACATGGCCTGAGGATCATGTGTGTAAGTCTGTACTTCTAAGAAGCCTCTTGTTTCCTTTGTACAAAGTCAGGATAAGACCTTTCCAACACTTCGAAGACTGAACGCACTAGGCTTTCCTTTGTGGGTCAACATAGTAGTTTCTTCTGAAGATATTTGCCTATTTGATTCACAGCAGTGAATGAGGCCTGCAGGGAATATAAAGGATACAATTATAACATGCAAGATTTCTTTTCCTAAGAATTCTGGGCTGCTTAGGGAAGAGGTTAAATTCTAACAGCTCACTGAGCACCTGGCGTTCCAGACATTGGCAAGCTATTAGGTTGTAGGAAATGTGAATTAACAGCCAACCCTGAAGGGGTGGGTAGTATCAGTGTGTCTGCAGTGTACACTTATGTGTAAAGAATTGAAGCTTGGAGAGCTGAAATGAACTTACCCAAGGTCACACAGCTTGCTTTATTCATTTATAGCCGGCCTTCTTCCAAAAGGGATTTCAGGCAGTTAAGCCACACAGTTAGAAAATTCCTTGTGGTCTTTCTCCTGTCCCAAGAAAAACAAGGCTGTATTTTTCTTCTTTTTAAGCTTAAATGATGCATAGTGTTTCAGTCAACATTTCTGCATGGATGGTTTCAAGTTTAAATTGCACAAAAGTGCTTATGTATGTCTCTGTTGGAATGGGTGGGAGTGAGAAAGGAAATCCCTATATTTGATTTCATAAAGTCATGAGCTTTATATAGTCGCTGGAGCCACACATGTCAGTGCCTGGTGTATACACAAGAAAGTTTTTATTAATCATTGAACAGCTGGTGTGTTGTTTGTCATCGTTATTACTTATTCTTAATTACCAAAAGTGCACATGGGCAACAGATTTTCAGTTGTCTCAAATCAAATCTCTAACGTAGTTGGATTAATAGGTTAAGGGGAAGATTTATAATCCTTTTGTAAATGATAGTAATTCTGTGTATGTTCATCTAAAGAAACCAGTGCACATCAGAAACTCATGCCAAGTCTGAATCATAGTTTCAAATATGTTATTCTTGTTATCTATCTCCTGTTCTCTGTTGCTGAATCAACCTTATTTTGTTCATATGTTGAAAGTGAAATTTAGTATTTATGGGCTGTTGACTATTTAGGTAATTGTTTGTCTTTCTCTACTTCAGCAATAAGTAAAAACTGAGACATTTTCCCAGGGAAGGCTTCAAACACTTGATTTCTCTGGAATGTCATTTCTGTTTAGGTAGAAATGGAGAGAAATTACCACTAAGAGGATTAGTCATCATTTTCAATTATTAATGAAGGAATTAGGTCATTTGTGCTTAATGTGCTAGCAAGCACAGAGGAAGCTGTACTTACTGATGGATCAAAGTGGAAAGGTCCTCCAAGTGAGAATTGTTTCCTGTGTGCAATCATATTATTTTGTGGTTGCTACAGGACTGTGTTTCCAGGACCTCGGATACATACACAGTCTAACTTTGTTGGAAGTCTGTTGTGCTTTTATCGGCATTCCATAAAACTTAAAGAAAACTCTTTTGCTTGACTTCATTATTCACATGGACCCAAACTATTGTAAATTGCTTCTCATTCCCCATTGTTTTCCATTCTGGGCAATCTTCCCAATGATTTCTTTAGGTCAATGATGCTTAACCAGTTTTATGTTTCGCGCCCCTTTGAGAGTTTGATAAAAGATAACAGTCCCACTTTCTGAAAACATACCAATGTACATACACCATTTACATAATGATGTAAGGGTATGGAGTGACTTCAGAGTCTATGATTAGATGTTGGTTAGGAACCCCTATTCTAGGTGAAATAAAAATATGTGGTCCATTTACACACAAGGTAGAGTGTTGGGGTAGTGGTGAAGCTTATCAAATTATGGATTTCCATGTTACAGTATCATATTTTTGTATGCCTGTACCAGCATTATTTCTTGTCTCCTTATTATCTAAACCAGACATCATATTTTGAGATGGTAGAGTAAAGTGAGATCTTTGAATCTTGTAATATAAACTAACAACAGGTTAAAAGAAAAAAAAATACCCTGGTATCAGTCAAATACAAAAAAAATCTGGAGACCAGGGAATGGAATTTCCAAAAATTTGCAAGGTCCATCTCTGCTTTATCCCAAACCTGACCTTCCACAGAAGTGATGTAGGACAGATGTGTGTGTGAAATACTCAAAAAATGCTCCTTTGGAGGGAGGTGCAGAAGATCATTTGGGCAGCTTTGGGTAAAGACTTTCTGCTTCTGCAAAGGTATAAGCTCCTCCCCCTGGCCTTGTGTCCCTTTAGAGAATGGAGAGAATAGCTGGGGTGTGGTGCATTGAGGCCTCGCCATCATAAGCACCCCAAAGTCATCAATAAACAGAAAGACAGTAACAGAACATTGAAATGGAACAGCAGTTGGGGTTTCTACTCGGAGAGGGAGAATTGATGCAGGACATCTGGCACCCTAGCCAGCTCAGCGGAGCTGGCGGACCTGCCGCCTCCTCCGTGGTGGTGTTGGTGCTGTGGCAACCAGCTGAAGAGCCAGTGGGCTGGATGACAGGCAA
>CAUYRH010082914.1:0-12980 GCA_963574655.1 Perodicticus potto | reverse complement strand
CCTATTAAAATACCAACATCCTACTTTCAAGACCTGGAAAAAATGATTCTGTGTTTTGTATGAAACCAGAAAAAACCCCATATAGCTAAGGCAGTTCTTAGTAATAAAAACAAAGCTGGGGGTATCACTATACAAGATTTTAGGCTCTATTACAAGCCCATAGTGGTCAAGACAGCATGGTACTGGCACAAAAATAGAGACATAGATACTTGGAATAGTATAGAAAACCTGGAAATGAAACCAACAACTTACAGCTATCTAATCTTCGATAAACCAAGCAAGAGTGTTCACTGGGGGAAAGACTCACTATTCAATAAATGGTGCTGGGAGAATTGGATATCCATATGTAAAAGACTGAAACTGGATGTGCACCTTTCTCCCCTCACAAAGATTGATTCGAGATGGATAAAGGACTTAAATTTAAGGCATGAGATGATAAAAATCCTCAAAGAAAGAATTGGAAAAACACTGGAAGTTATTGGCCTAGGGAAAGACTTTTTTTTTTTTTTTGCAGTTTTTGGCCAGGGCCAGATTTGAACCCGCCACCTCCAGTATATGGGGCTGGTGCCCTACTCCTTTGAGTGACAGGTGCTGCCCAGTCCCCATCTTTTTTAAAGGCTGTATCATATGTACTCAGTACTTCTATGAAACCAACTTATATTTACTCACACTTTCTTATGAAAGATAGAACCCAACTAGCCCAGGATGAAGAAGAGAAATGGAGTGGGAAGGGAGGGGAGGAGGGAGTTTGATAGAGGGAGGGTAAAAGGTGGGATCACACCTATGGAGCATATTGCAAGGGTACAAGTCAAATCTGTCAAGTGTAGAACATAAATGTCTTAACATAATAACCAAGTAAATGAGGCAAAAGCTATGTTGATCAGTTTGATGTAAGCATGTCAGATTGTATAAAAAAATCAACACATTTTACCCCACATATGCATAAATGTATTCATGATCTATGTGTATATGACTCAATAAAAAAATAGATAAAAGCATCTGAAATCAAGACTGAGAGGGATGAACAGAGGGGACATGTGAGGGAATTGGAATAAGCAGGTCACAGTTTCTGCCAAGTACCTTGGACAGCGCTCCCAGGTCCTCATATGAACGTGCCTGTCCCTTGTCTGGTTCAACAAAAGCACCATTTTGAATCTGGTATTAACAAAGTCTAAAACTACCTTTTGTCCCCTTTCCTTGGCCTCCCTGTCTCTTGTAATATTTTCATAAAGGCAAAACTAGATGAAATAAATAGCCTGTGCTGCCTTCTTTTGTAGTAGTCTTACTTCCTGAAGAACCATAATGTTCTTTTTAAATATTCTTTATAGCTCTGAACTTTGTCTTCTACATAAGGCTTTAGGAACCCTAGATTAAGAAACTTCTGTATTTGTGATGGAAATGTTACGAACACCACCCTACTTGCTGGTTCCTTTTAGGCCAAGCAGCATCTGAAGGGCACCTGTGCTTTGGGTAATACTTCCTAGAGTGTGTTCCACTGTGAGAGAAGTTTCCCTTTTATTTGGGGTAAGGAGAAAACAGTAAAAAAGGGGGATTCTAAAAATATTGGTAAGCTTCATGAAGGGAAGCATGTGTAAAATAGATACTGGATAGGAGAGACTGGTTCATGTCAGGGCCAGAGGAGGTAGCCAAGCTGAAAGCAGAGGGAGAAGGGAGAACCAGGCAGAGGAATGCAAGAAGCTGTGTCATTCAGCAGGTCAGTGGATAATTGTCTGGACTGCTCTAGAGATGTGGTCCCTGGCTCATTGTTAGTTTTGTTTCTGGTTCACATTTGCAGAAGTGTATGCACCTAAGAGGCCACTGCAGGAATAAAGTCTCCATTGTGGAAGGGACAGGGGGGAGAGGGACTCACCTCCCTGAGTGAGCTTCTAGGTGTTCAGTCCAGTCTCACACTGCACAGGTCATAGCTGACCCCCCTCCTGTCCTTGGAGAAGAGAATAGACTTGCATGACTTTGCAAAACCTGCCCAAATGTAACCTGTTTGTTCAGAGGAAAACCAGTATTCAGAGCAGGAAACATTGTCCTGTGCACAGAGAGTAGCAGTTCAGACCCCTGAAGTGCATGATGCAAAGCAGCGTGCCGTGTTTGGGAGAAATCCATTTGGTGTCTATTGATGTCACAATGAAGTACGCAGCATATGCCTGCTACGTTAAGTACTCTTTCTCTTTTGTTCATGAAGATAGACGAAATGCTCTTGAAGGGAAAGAATGAGCTTTGCACTGATGCTGCCTAGCAACCAATGACTCATTTTCTTTCCAATTTGTTGTTTGAAAAATTTTACATCATGTTTAAATTGATCTGAGTCTGAGGCACGATGTTCTTGTTTGTGTGATGACTGCTGTGCACGAGTAAAAAGATGCAAACACTTCTTTTTGGTCATTTAACTTCCTAACTGGGCCTCAGAGTCTAGGAGCATTTGTCACTAACTTGAGGAAAATATATAAATTGGAGGAAAAAAGAGATTGTTAGGGACAATCCCATACCTGTCTTTGCAGGTGGTGATTGGCATCTCTGGTCCTCTGTTGATAGCTGGCCCTTGGGGCTTCTTTTTCTTAGCTGCACTCCTAATTTTGGACCTCAATCCATGGTGCCACCCCTTTATCAACCTTGTCAACATTTTGTCTCTGTTTTTATTTTCAACTAGCTTGTTTCTCTGTTTAAGATTTGGTTTGGTGGTGTCCCTCCTGACTCTCCTGTGAAGATGAAGTATAGTCCTGGATTGGTTGGTCCAATATTTGGCTTCCAATCCTAGCTCTGCCATTAACTTCCAGAATGAACTTGAGCAAATTGCTTGGTATATTAGTTGGTATAGGCTAAACTATGCTGCAGGCACAAATAAATCTTGAAATTTCTGCAGCTTTTATGCTGAGGTTAGTTTCTTATTTATACAAAAATCGGATGCATGTTGGACAGCTCTCCAGAGCAGCTTTCTTTCCTCCCTGGGATGATTCAGAGATCCAGGCAGCTCTGACACTGTGGTTCCACTCTCTCAACATGGGGACCACAAAGGGGAAAGAAAAGTAGAGGGACACACCACTCTTCACAATTTCGGCCAAGAACTAGTATGCCACTTCTCTTCATGATGTGTGGGCTGGAACTGGTCACATGGCTGCAAACAAATTGTGAAGGTGGGGTGGGGTTGTGAGGAGAACAAGGTTAGCAGCTGGAGACCGTCTGGAATATTGGGTGAACAGAAGCTCTTTCTGCCACTCTGGGCATCTTTGAACCTCAGTCTAGTCATTGGCACAATGATGGGCTTAGCCTACATAATTCCTATGGGCTCTTTTTTAGCTGAAAGATCTGGGAGGCTATGACTAATCATACCACCATGATTCCAGATGAAGTATTCAAACTTTTCCTCTAAGCACAGTTCTATTTTTAAGAGGAATAGATTAGCATTATCTTCACCCACTCACTTTATTGTCCTTACTTGAATAGTTTCACTTCTCTTACCATAAAAATTGTTCCTTATTTTTAGAAAAATCAGGCAAAATAGACAAGTATTTCTATGGGCTAGAAATACTTCAAATACTTTCAAAACAAACTCTTCAGTTTGAAGGACTTAACAGAATTCTAAGTATTTATTGTTCCAACTACTTCTAAAGCAGATGCTACAAAAAATGTGCAGTACAGACACACCATTTTTCATCAGGGAAAACATTTATTTGACTTACTATGTTAAATTTTATAAGGTCATGCCTAATTTGGTACCAAATTTTTCAGAGAAGTAAGCAGTTTTAAGTGAAGGACAAGACCCGAGGGAGGTAAAATTTAAGTTTACTTCTTTTTTTGGAAAGACATGTCCCTGCAAATCTATAAATAAATACTTTTAATTCTATCCTTGTTCTGGGAAGGGAGATTTCTGGCAGCTTGGTAAAGGACCCTGAACATGTGCCCTTTATGATGGTCAGTCTCCTTGCGCTGAGGATAAGCCCATATTCTACGTGTCATTCAGCTCTGTGCAATGTCTACAGTTCTTTTTGTTCTATGGAAAAAAGAAATAATTTTCTAAATTCCTCTTTTAGAGGATCACTATTTAATGGGTATATTCACATTAAATGACTTACAGACATATTCTTACATTTTGGATTTTTATCAGAGTTGGTTTTGATTTAGCGTGTTAGCTGAATTTTCAAACATTCCATACATCTCTCTTACTCTAGGATAAGCCATTTCTCATTGTTGATTCCTCTGGGTAGGAGGTTTTAAAACGTGGTTAAAAGTTGTTTGATTCTTCCTCTGTCATGATGTAGGATCCATGCCCCCACCTATTGAATCTGGGCAGACTTATGTTGTTCACAACATGGTCAATTGAGTATGGTGAAACTGAGGGAATGTAACTTCTGAAGTTTGATCACAAAAGGAGATGCTGCTGTTGCCTTGAGCACTTGGTCTTAGAGCTCCGAGCTTCCATGTAAGAAGCCTGACTGCTCACAGGCCACATTGTTCTGAGGAGCCCAGGCCACGTGCAGAGACTATGACCAATAGTCTCAGTTTCGTTTAGTCTTTGAATCTTCATGGCCTAAGTACTAGATGTGTGAATAAACTTCCAAAGAAGCTTCCAAAAGATCTCGTCCCCAACCACTTGAGTCTTACCACTAAGCCCCTAGACATTGTGGAATAGATAGAAGCATTCCCAATTTTCCCTGTCTGAATTCCTGACCCACAGACTCTGTGAACATAACAAAATGGGGCTTGCTGTAACAGTTACCTCCTATGCTATCTTAGAATTTAGAGTATGTATTATCATGTTTTTGTCCATTTGCAAATGGAAAATTTAAACATAGTGTGTGCCACAATCCAATATTTAAGTGGGCTTTTTCCCCCCAACAAGATCATATTAAAAAACCATATAGTTTCGTTTGATTACTTGCCACTTTTTAGATGAAATTCTAATACTTAAGGGCACAGGTTTAATTTTTTCATGTCTATATGCCCAGAGTCTGTCATTCAGAAGGCATTTAACACATATTAATTGAATGAAAAAACATATTGACACCAACATTGACAGATGCCATAAGTTGCCAAGTGATTTGTATATTAACCAGAATGGGTAAGAATTTAAACAATGAGGTTTAAGAATCTATTTCAATTATCAGTTACCAGGGGCTGGCAAATTATGGCCTGTGGGGCCTAATCTATCTTACCATCTATTTTTGTAAATAAAGTTTTATTGGCACATAGCAGTGCCCATTCATTTATGTAGTGCCTAAAATTGCTTTTCTGCTACAGTGACTCAGTTAAGCAGCTGTGACAGAGAGTGAATGACCTGTAAAGCCTGAAATATTGACTATTTGGCCTTTTCCAGAAAAACCCTGCCAACCTCTAACTGTTAAGCTAGTTAGTAACCCCTAACTGTTAAGCTTAACAGTTAGGTAGCCTAACACATGTCTGATTCAGTAGGTCAGGGCAGGGTCTGAGAATTTGCACTTGATCAAGCTTCCCGGTGATGTGATGCTGCTCGTCTGAGGACAATACTTGGAGAGGCACTAAAGTACAGTTGACCCTTAAACAATGCAGGTTTATACTATATAGTTCCACTCATTTGCTGGTTTTCTTCAGCCTCTGCCACCCCTGAGGACCCCCTTCCCCCACAACCTATTCAACATGAAGAATATGAAGATGAAGATCTTTTTGATGATCTACTTCCACTTAATGAATAGTAAATATATTATCTCTTCCTTATAATTTTCTTAGTAACAGTTTCCTTTCTCTAGCTTACTTTATTGTGAGAATACAGTAAATAATAGATACAACACACAAACTATGTGTTAGTCAACTCTTTATGTTACTGGCAAGGCTTCTGGTCACAGTAGGCTGTTAGTAGCTAAGTTTTAGGGGAGTCAAAAGATATAGATGGAATTTTGACAGCATGGAGGCTGGTGCTGCTAACCCTTGTGTTGTTCAAGGATCAACTGTAGTAGGAAGGTCAATTTAGACAGAAACTTAAAGCTGTACTCCTGGCGCTCTTCTGACTTTCTTCTAGCTGAGTGATCTTGAGCAAGGATTCCATTTCCTCCCCTGTACAGTGAGGATTCTGGCCTAAAGGAGGCCTTTTCAACTAGTGTCTCAACATACTGATTCCCTCAGCCTTTGGGGAACTGAGTTGAGCCTTGAGCCAGTAGCCCAGCTCCCCAAGCACTCCCTGTCTCAAGTGTTCTCCAAATGTTGTCATTTTCTTTGTTTGCTATGATCCAAAGGAGACTGGGAAGTGTTGAGCCATTAATGTCTTTATAGCTCTAAAATATTATTGGCTTAGATGTTGTGATTCATAAATGCCTTCACTCAAATATGTTGGTCATTGCCCACTGGATACGGCAGTTAACCCATGTCATGTACATGTGACATATTTCTTTCTTATGAATCAGCTTCATTTGATGCTTTTCTACCTAGTTGACTTTTTCTCAGATTGAGATAAGTTGCTTGTAGTTAAGGTACATGGATTTGATGTTCCTTCACTCATTTGGCACTTGGTATTTCACAGTGCTGAGGTTCCATCCTTCTCAGGAACACTGTCCTCATTGTTCAATGTGATGTAGCTAGAATGTGAGTTGTATTACATTCCTCAACTCCTCCTGCTCTTTCCTGCTCTAAACAGACCTCTGTAAAGAGACAAGAAATCATTTTTTCCTTCCAGTCTTAGGAGGTCTCTCTTACATGTTGTAATTTAATAAATGTTAATTACATGAATGATGATGATATAGTGTGGTATTTATAAGGTAATAAATACCTGAATGCCTATAATTCAGGTTCTTTGTCTCTCTCTATGGATGAAATGTATGACTTTAGACACACATGTGACCACTCACATACATACACGGACATAAGTACTCACACATATACATATGTTGTTGAAATCACTGCTGTGATGAATTGACTTCATAGTTACTCCCGTGTGATTCGTTATGTATTAAATATCTACTAAACTCAAGTTAGTGCAAGACGTTGTATAAAGGAAGCTTAGACATGTCTATTATTCTCAGCAAGCTTACAATTTTGCTCTATAATTATTCTTTGGAAAACCAACTGAGAGAGGAGGTGGGTGAAAACTCTGTACTGAGAGACCATCTTTTGTTGTAGGATTAGTGTATAGTCTTTTTGTCTAGTGCCTCCAAAGGAAATCAAAATGGAAATAATTTAGTACATGGTGAGCATGAGTCATCGTCTAGTGAAGTGGGCACTGTGAATTTCAGAGGCAGCACAGTTAGAACCAAATTTATAATAGTGGAGGTTAGAAGGAAGCCTGCCTCCAGAATAAGCTGAGTGATCAGAGGTACGTGGTGTACCTTTTCTGCACTGAATAGTGCTCTGATTTTGTTGTCTAACTGGGTCTAAAAAGCCATTTCTGATGCCTGTCGTTAGTTTCACTTTTGTAAAGATTTGCATAGTTGCTATCTGGACCCTAAAGATTTTCCACGCAATCTTAGCCAGGCAATAATTGGCATCAGTAAGTGATTCAACAAATATTTACTGAATGCCTGCTATATGCTAGATGCTGGTATAGCCACAGAGAAAATAAGAGTTGGTATCCTAAGACTGGTGGAAGAGAGAACCCCACAAACTCCACAAGATAAATCCTGAGAAAAGGTGGAAGGAGCCACAGAACACTTCATAGGGAAAAACACATTTGAGATGCAGTACCTGAAAATGTGAAATATTTTTATCCATTAGAATGGCCTCTAGTTAGAGACCATTCTCTCAATTAGAGAATTTTTGGATTGAAAGGAAGCCCTGATAAACACGATGGAGAATAGAAGTTGCTGTTCACTGATATGACTGCATTCTAAGGGGGCTGATCTTTTCACCGTGATGGGGATGTGCTGCTGAATACCTTCCTGAGTGAGGATATGCAAGTGAGGGAGTCAGAAGCTGTGTGTGGAAATAGGAATGGGAAGATTGAATTGTGCATAATAGAGGGACAAGAGTTGGGAGCTGGAGGGGGTAATGGCTAAGAGCAATAAGAAGGATAAGAGGAAGCAAGAAGCCAGTTTGAGCATGGCCTCAAGAGGCCAGTAGAAAGGAACCTCTCATAGTTGAGTGGTGTGATGACATAAGGCATGGCTGTCCAGTGCTTTCTTTGAAGCCATCTGTGTTGTTGAGATATCATGACGTGTCTATGAGGCCTTTCTAAAGCTTCATTAAACCTAAAAGGTGCACACAAATGCTTAGCATGGGCAGTAATTTTGTTGACACCTAAGAGTTGCATTTCAAGATGCAGAAGACAGAACATGAGCAAGAGGTCAAGAAGTTTTCAAGGGGAACTAATTCACAGGTGAACTAATTCACCTCACTAATTCCAGAGGTGAATACAGAAATGTGAGCTTCCCTGGAAATTGCTATAACCTTGGTAAGAGATTCAAACTTTAACCAGGAAAGAGGGTTCACAGCAACTTTATCTGGATATCAGGAGGCGGGAGCAGTGGCAGCCAATATCTGGGTTTCAACTAGAAATATAGAATTTGTTTCATAGTTCCACCTTTTTAATACTTATACCTTTAATAATAATTATTACGCATACTTAGTGATATTGTATATGATTCAATTAAAACCTTGACATATATGTTAGATTTTCTGGATATCAAATTATTCTGAAGCTCCCTGAATTTTTTTGTACCATCTTTTGCTTTATTCTGCTCATGCATACTCTGGAATGAGGTAAAGTATAAATAAATGAATGAACAAATAACTAAGAACACTTACAAATTAGCTTATTTTGAGACCTATACTTTAGCAGTGTTAGTTAATTGTATGGTTTATGTTGAGAATTTCTCTGTTCCTCTACCAAACACACTGAGTTTGTCACATATGATTTATTGTAGCTTTTAGATTTGTAAATATCTTTCACATTGGAAATTGCTAACTTTGGTAATGTGCTGCTTACATTTAAATTAGGAATTTGTTTTTATCAACTTGATCAAGTGTTGGAGGAAGTCTTACATTTTGTTTTCTGAAGAACACCACAAAATGTTTTTCTCTAGAGGTGTGATATTAATCTTTCAATAGAATATTTATAGAGAACCTACTATGTACAAAGGACCATTCCAGGGTCTGAAGGAGAAACAGCAGTGCCAATTCTGTTCATGAGGTGGCTACTAAATGACACAAAGCATTAATGTTAAGAGTCAAATAAATAGTAGAAACACCCATGGATCTGAGAGGAGGTGAGAAAAATGTTGACTGGGGTGGTCAGAGCTAGCTCTTAGAAGATTTGAGTTGTGAATAGCATTTACAACATTTTTTATTGAATTAGAAATGACATCAACAAACTATACATATATCAAGTATAAAAACTGACACATTTGACATAAGTACACATCCTTCCATAAAACCATCATCAACATCAAGATAATGAAATATATTTTGAATCCTGAAAAGTTTCCTCATGCCCTTTGTGATTCCTCCCTCCACACCTTTCTGCCTCCAGCCAGTCACTGGGCCTTCTTGATAGGAATTTTTGTCTGGCTTCTTGTATGTAGTACAATTATTTTGAAATTCCTCCAAATTGCTGCATGTATCAACAGCTCATTCTTTTTTGTTGATGCTTTATATGGATACACCACAATTTGTTTCTCCACATACTTGTTGATGGACATTTGAGTTGTTTTCAATTTTGGCTGGAACAAATTAAGATGCCATGAACATTCATGGACAAGTCTTTGATGGATGTATGCTTTCATTTCTTTATTTCTTTCTGGTAACTGCCACTAGCAGTGCAACGGTGGTTCCTACGATCAATGTCTGTTTAAGAAACTGATTGTTTTCCATTTCTAAAATGATTGTGCCATTTGTTACCCTTGCCAGCAGTTTGTGGGGATTCTACTTGCTCAATATCCACACCGACACTTCACATGACTAGTCTGTTTAATGTTAGCCCTTCTACTAGGTGTGGAGCAGTATCTCACTGGGCTTTTAACTTGCATTTCCCTAAAGACTAATGATGTTGAGCATCTTTCACTGTGTTTAATTATTATTCACTTAACTTCTTTCATAAATGGCTTATTCAGATAGTTTTTTCCACCTTTTATAGGATGGTTTGTTTTCTTCTTGTTGCATGTTGAGAGTTTTTGATATATTGTGAATTCAAGTGCTTTACCAGAAATATAATTTGTTCACATTTTCTCCCAGTTTGCGTCTTATCTTTTTATTCTTTTAAAGTGTCTCTTAAAGAACAGCAGTGGTTAATTTTGATGAAGTCTCATTTGTAAAGGTTTTTATCTTATATGTCATGCTTTTGGTGTCTTATCTAAAAAATCTTTGGCTAACTAAAGTTTACAAAGTGTCCTATGTTTTCACTTATGCATTTTTATATTTTTAGGTTTTACCTTAAGGGCTATGATGCATTTTGAGTGATGAACTAAATTTTACTGATGAAGGAGAAGGACGATAAAACATGTGAAAGCAAATGGCATTAAGACTGGTGGTTCCAAGGCGTGGTCTGGGCACAGTGTGGGTGGATCGTCTTGACTCCCAGCTACACAGCTTCCTCTCAGTTCCATGAACATCAAGCTCCTTTCTGCCTCAATGCCTTGCACATACTAATTTCTGGGCCTGGAATGATCTATTTCTCCATTTAGCTCCCTCAACCCCAATGTGTCCTTTGGGGAGCAATCCAAGTGTTCCTTACTTTGGACTTGTCTGAATGTCCAGCTGAAGGCTCCATGTTCCATTGTGCATGTTGCACATGTGTGCATTTTGACCCTGGCTCCATTTTCCATTGTGCATGTTGACCTTGGAGTGAGTCAGAGTTACGATATTGCTCTTAACTAGCTCAAGAACCTTGTTATACATTTGCATAACACATGCCTTTTCTATTTGGTGCTTATTCTAATTCATATAGTTGTATCAATATTTAGCTAAAATCTCTTTCTTCCAGGAGACCGTGGATTCTTGAGATCAGGGTCCATGTCTCCTTTGTTTACTAAGGAATCTCCACTGATCAACACAGGGCCTGGTGTATTTATTGAAGGATAGAAGGAACAAAAGAGAAAAGAAGAAATATTGCATTTAATACTAGAGCCAGACCGTGAAGTCTAGAGTGTTAGGATAAATAATTTAGGTTTTATTCTAGACAATAAGATTCTACTGAAGGCATCTAAATAGGAAAAATGGCATAAATGAAAAAATATTTCACAATCTTTTTGGTGTGTATATGTCTTTGATATAATGACTTCTTTTCTTTTGGGTAGATATTGAGTCGTGGGATTACTGGATCAAATGGTAGGACTACATTTATTTCTTTGAGGACTCTCCATACTGTTTTCCATAGAAGTTGTATTAATTTGCAGTTCCAACAAGACAGTATAAGTGCTCTTTTCCCTCTGTACCCACGCCAGCATCTATAATTTTTTTACTTTTTAATGATGGCCATTCTGATGGTAGAGTGCTACCGTTTTAACTTACATTTCCCTGACAATTAGTGATGTTGCCTTCTTTAAAACTTCACCACTTTTGGTCACCCTCTCAATATTGAGAGATTGACTAAAACCAGGCATTGATGCCATTCTCTGTTACCATCATAAGACTGGTTTGGTTTTAGTATGGAATTTGCACATCTTGATATCAAGCCAGTGGAATGATTCTTTGTGTTGTCTTTGTGGTTTTGTTGCTCGAACTGGGGTGAGAGACTATTTGATGTGCAGCAGATGGCTACAAACAAACACGTAAGACTCCTGGGGGGATACAACATACCAAGGAGACTGCTATGATGATAATAGCAAGGGACTGACATATGCTTCTTAACCAAGGCCGCCATGAAATGAACCAACTAAAATCAAATAAATTAAAGAACAGGCCAGAAGAGAAATCTTTAACCAAGTAGTCAGTTTGGTGATTTTCTGTAACTGAGTTTTTACAATACCAGCTGTGTTTATTCGAGCACAGGAGGAGATGTTAGCTATTATACACACTCTCTCCTATTCATCTAACAGATAGTCCCAGCCAATTTGGGTACCTAAAAATAACTTTAGAAAGGGAGATTAGAGAAGTTTGTTGGACAACTATAGCCTTTGTAACTTAGCTATGGTGGCTAATGCTTGAGGTAGACGTTTAATCATAAACTTATTTACATTTGTGCTAAGCCAAGGAAGTAACGCTCTACAAAAAGAGGCCCATTTAGAGATATTTATAATTGATGGCAAATACCTAGGTATTTATTGTGGAAATTAAGAGGTGTAGACCAATGCTTAGTTTCCAATTGGTTATAGAATGATAGTGGTCCTTTTAGAATCCCTAATCCATGTTGACTTCTTTTATTTACTTATTTTTTTGAGACAGAGTCTTACTTTCTTGCCCTTGGTAGAGTACCATAGCATCATGGTTCACAGCAACCTCAAACTCTTGGGCTCAAGAGATATTTTTGTCTCAGCTTCCTGAGTAGCTGGGACTGTAGTGCCTGCCACAAAGCCCTGCTATTTTATTAGAGATTGGAGTCTTGCTCTTGCTCAGGCTGGTCTTGAACTTGTGAGCTCAAGCAATCCACTTACTTTGGCCTCCCAGAGGACTAGGATTACTGGCGCGAGCCATTGCACCCAGCCTTTCGCGTTGACCTCTTATTTACCATTTACTGAGACGCTATCTATTTAGTGGTGTGGGGTTATCTCTTGCCTAGTTTCACCACAAATGAAATTTGCATTTCTTATTTCTCATTCCTATGGCTTTCAGATGACTTCCTAGAAAACAAGGAAGATATTCTGACTTTAAATCACCATCTTTAAACTAGAACTTCAAAGTTTATAAACTAGAAGTTTATAAACTGTAAAAGTAAGTGGGCTTTTTATGACACTGTTTTGTAATGTGTTTATGGTAGATTTGATAACAGAAACTCTTTTTTTTTTTTTTTTGAGACAGAGCCTCAAGCTGTCACCCTGGATAGAGTGCCTTGGCATCACAGCTCACAGCAACCTCCAATTCCTGGGCTCAAGCGAGTCTCCTGCCTCTGCCTCCCAAGTAGCTGGGACTACAGG
>CAUYRH010082913.1:0-39914 GCA_963574655.1 Perodicticus potto | reverse complement strand
GCCCCGGCCAAAACTGCAAAAAATAAAAATAAATAAATAAATAAATAAATAAAGCCCCCATAAGGGATTCTTTTCACTTACAAAGTGTAGCTGTTATCTAAAATCCAAGGTTTTTATAGTCCAGTTTGGGGGTAGAGGAAGCGGGGAGGGTATGAGGCGGGATCTCACCTACTGTGCACCTTGTGAGGGTGTATGACACGCCCCCTGGGTGAGGGGCTCTTCTACAAATGGAACTTTGCCCTGTAAGTGAGGACAATGTAATCTAAATATTGTACCCTCATACTAAATTGAATAAAGTTAAAAAAAATAAAATCCAAATCTTCAGCTAAAGAAAAAAGACTGTCTCAAGAAAAAAAAATAGATAAATAAATTTCAAGGTGAACTATGTTTACATTATTCTTAGACTTTTCTGTTGTTTTGAGAAATAGTCTTACGTTTTTCAAGTAGGAAATATAATGACAAACTATTAAATTTTTATTGGCAGAAGAGGTAGAAAGACTTGAAAGAGACTTGGAAAAGAAGACAATGGAAACTGAAGAGCTTAAGAACAAACAAGTAAGGTTCCTTGAGGAAATTAAAAATCAAGATAAACTGAACAAATCATTAAAAGAGGAGGCTATGTTACAGAAACAGAACTGTAAAGAGCTAGAGAGTGACCTGAACACAAAGAATGAATTGGTAAGTTCATATTTTCCATTGTTTTGGCTGTATTCTCTGAAGACAGAGAATGCCCTTCAATCTAAAAATAGAACTTCCTGATCATAGAATTAGGAAGGTGTGGTTTTAACAGAAATGTGTACAAAATGATTTATGAATTGTAGTTGACTATGTTCTCTGTAATAAGGCTTCCCAAAAGACTGATGCTATTTTGGGCTCTACTATGTGAAGTATGGTATTCAGAACAAAAGGAGAAGTGACACCCCACACTATGAGAAGATGATGAGACTGCCCCCTGGATGCTTGTATTTTTTTAAACAACAACTTTGTAGGTGAGATTACACATTGGCAAAAACTTTTAGAAGGCAATTTGGCAAAATGATCCAAATTTTAAGTGGACATACTTGGTATCTCAGATATTCCATTTCTAATAATATAGTCTATAGAAATAGTAGCAAGAATATGTAAAGATTTTGTATGTATGTGCATATGTACATACATACATATATGAACATACACATACATAAGGATATTCACTATAGTATTATGCATGTTAGCAAAAATTATAAATAACTGAAATGTTCCTCAGTGGACTTTTATATGGTAGAAGAGAGTGTTGCTATTAATCAAATGGGATAGAACTATATATCATGACATGGAAGGATGTCTAGCACATTTTATTATGTGAAAAAAAAAAAAGCAAGCTGTAAAACAGTATATCAAGTATGATTTTAAAACTAAAAATACTTAGTAGTATATTTAGGGAAACATGGCAAAATATACACCAATCTCTTATTTCTGAGGAATGGAAGTGTAGAACATTTTCACATTGCCCTTTATGCATATCTATAATATTTAGATTTTGTTTAACTAAAGAAATATATATTAAAACAGAAATATTTAGACAAATTAGGTAACATATTTTTAGAAGGTAACCGATCCAGAGACTTCAAACCTTGTGAGAACATATTATATGAGGAATGGACGGAAGAACAGTGATGTTCAGCCTGAAAAGAGGAAACTCAGTGAGCTATGAAAATTGCTTTCAGATATTCAAAGGACTATTTCATGGAAGAGGGACTAGAGTTATATACTAAGACCCCATGAGATAAAAAAAAGACCTGATAAATGGAATTCTAATAAAACACATTTGCATTTAGTAATAGAATGGAAAATTCTAATAGCTGTCCTGAGATAAAATGTAATAACTCTAGATTGTGTTTGCTGTCATTGAAACAGGCAGAGACTGGCCTGAAATATGCTCAGGGCTTTGGGGAAAGATCAGAAACATTAGACAGGAGATAAACTAATTGACCTTAATAGGTTTTTTTAACCAGAGAATCTGATTCTGTAAACATAGGCTATTTTCCCTGAAGGAAAAAATAATTACTGATATCCTCCCCTTTTTTTTCTTTTGGTAATTCCTTGTTCTGACCTACTTATAACTTAGGGAACTATACTTATCATGTAATTAATAGAATCATAAATACATTTATCCTTTTTTGCATCTCCCTTTTAAGACTGCCATTCTTAATTACTAGTTTTGATAACAAGAAGAATTCTTTCTAAACACTTTTTTTAACAAGGAGAAAAGAATGTTCCCTCCTTTGTGTGGGGAAGGAAATTGTTATTTGAAATATGATTCTTAACTGCCTCCTTCTGGAACATTTCTTTACCCGAGAAAAAAGGTAATTTATACCATGGGGACATGATGGAAAGACACGGAAGCTTTCCCAGCAATGTTATTCAAATGTTCAAAACATTTGTGGGTTCTTTCATGTGCCTCTTTGAAGATAGTGCTCAAATATCTCAACTGCATTCTAAAGGCATATAGTGATGATGTTAATAATCAGATGATTATCAGTAGTTTTGGATTATATATATGTTTACTGCTCTCCATTCCATAATAAAGTAGAATAGATTGCCAAGTACAGTAGCAGGCACTGTAGTCCCAGCTGCTTGGGAATAAGGCAGGAGGATTGCTTGAGCTGAGAAATTGGAGACCAGCCTGGGCAATATAGTGAGATACTATCTCTGAAAAAGAAATAAAATTTAAAAAATAAAATAAAATGGATGGAAAAGTAATGAAACCAGTGGATAATTACATGATGATCAATTTTATTTAAACAGTGAACTTTTTGTGCCATCACATAATGTTCATGCTTAAAATACAAAAATAAAAAACATTACTTTTGGGCGGCACCTGTGGCTCATCGAGTAGGGCACCGGCCCCATATACCAAAGGTGGCGGGTTCAAACTCAGCCTCCGCTGAACTACAAAACAGAAAAATAGCCGGGCGTTGTGGTGGGCGCCTGTAGTCCCAGCTACTCGGGAGGCTGAGGCAAGAGAATCGCCTAAGCCCAGGAGTTGGAGGTTGCTGAGCTGTGTGACGCCATGGCACTCTACCCAGGGCAAAATAGTGAGACTCTGTCTCTAAAAAAAAAAACATTACTTTTTCCTGGGTTACAGTTCTTTTTTGGAACATAAAGTCTATTGTTTATTACTAAGATAAAAGAACTTTATAATTTCTGTATGCTGACTCCATGCATGGTGCCTATTAATCAACCTACTGAGAACCTTAACAAAATGTTATGTCTTAAGTCTTTGCGCTGTCCTGCAATTATGAATTGTTATACATAGGTCATTATGAAAATTTTGAGGTACATGAAAGTCAAGAAATGTAAAATCCATGTGGAGGGAAACAAATGGAACCTTCCTAGCAACACTAATAAGCTGAGGAAATTGAAACTTGCATGGGTATATCAGAAAGGATGCTGTCAACTGTGGTTCTTGGAAGTGAAATTATGGACCATACCAAAGCCTGTCTCAAAACTTTTGTAGTGACCCACATAAATGCTTAGTTTTCTCTTTTGCTTATTTACAATGTTGATGTGTTTGTGCTTTAAATAAAAATGTTTTGTAAATTGTGAGCAGTTTTTGCTTATTTTCTGTAACTGTTTTTGTTAGAAGTCAGATTGTGCTCTTCTCTGTGTCATTATATTATTTTTATCATAAACCACTTAAAAATGTTTATATACAAAATTTATATAATGTAAATATTGTATATACAGTAGAAATAACAGTCCACCCCATTCCCCTGATGTTAGTTATATATCCTTTTGGTTTTCTAAGCTTATACATATGTATGTCATTACATAATATATGTGTAGTTAAGCACATTCCTTTTCTTAGAAAAGGAATCTTACTATATACAGTCATCCCTCGGTATCCGTGAGGTTCCAGGACTCACACAGATGCTCAAGTTCTTCATATAAAATGGTGTAGTATTTGCATATAACCTATGCACGTTCTCCTGTACACTTGAGGTCATCACTAAAGTACTTATAAGAACTAATAAAATGTAACTATACAACTATATAAATATAGTTGTATTATTTTGGGAATAATGACAAGAAAAAAAGTCTATACATGTTTAGTACAGACAAAAAGGATATAGCTGTTCCTTTTTTTAAATGCATATATTGTCAATACACAGTTGGTTAGATCTGCTAATGTAGAACCCATGGATATAGAGGGTTGATTGTGTATTATTATTTGGTAGCTTATCTTTCACAAAACAGCATATGTGTAGACAGTTCTCCAAGTTAAAAAAGATATATATATATATATGTATGTATGTATAAGTCTTTCTCATTCTTTTTAAAATCAGTGTTGTGTTCCATTAAATGGATCCTCCATAATTTAGCCTAGTCTAATGGATATTTAGGTTGCGTCTACATTTTTGTATTAGAGACAGTACTGTAGAGAAAATTCTTTGTGTGAGTTTATTTGTATATACCTTGTGCATTCATACTAGTATTTCTTTATCATAAATCACTATAAGTAGAATTGGTGTGTAATTTGCATTTAAAATTTTCACAAATGTCGGCTCGGCGCCTCTGGCTCAATGGGCTAAGGTGCCAGCCACGTACACCTGAGTTGGCGGGTTCGAATCCAGCCCGGGCCCGCCAAACAACAATGACAGCTGCAACCAAAAAAAATGTCCAGACGTTGTGGCGGGCGCCTGTAGTCCCAGCTACTTGGGAGACGGAGGCAAGAGACTCAGTTGAGCCTAGGAATTGGAGGTTGCTGTGAGCTGTGATGCTACGGCACTCTATCCAGGGTGACAGCTTGAGGCTCTGTCTCAAAAAAATAAATAAATAAATAAAATTTTCACAAATGTTAATGCATACCTAAACAAGCTTATAACCTATGTATATTTCCACAGCAGTGAGTGAAAGGGCCCAGTTTCCAACTTGGTATTGTTATTTTGAAATTTGTACATATGATAGAAGAAAGTGGAATCTTGTTACTGTTTTAAATTCAAGTTCCTATAGTTGTTGAAGAGTTGAGTGTTGCAACTGTATTTACTAGCTATTTTGTATTTCTTCTTTAAATTGCCAGTTCATATTGTTTTGCCTGTTCTTCTATTATTGCAAAGGACTATCTTATGTTTAAAAAAAGAAGTCTGTTTCTTATTCTAAGACCTTACATTTGAAAAACATTTTTCATTATCTTTTTCAGACTGATAATGATATCATTTATAATTATATGACATTTTCGGTTTTATAAAGTAGTTACTCATGCAATAGGCCAGTTAAGGTATAAAAGTAAAGTAGCATTGAAGTCTTTTGGTGGCTATTTAAACCATAGTAGCCTCCCTGTGACACCAACAAGTATTAACTGAATTTACATTGTACTTTCGCAGGTTATTTAATTCTTGTTCTTTATTTTCCTTATTTTTATTTTATTTTTTATGGCCCCCTGAGCTGTAATTTTTCCTGCCCCCCCCCCGAGCTATAATAGTTTATTAATTTTAAAATGAGGATAATATACCTGTCCTGCTAGCCTCACCGAGTTGTGAGGATTTAGAGACATAATGAATGTGAAAATAATTATTGGAGAAATGAATCAAGGTAAGTAATGGAAGGTAGTTAATGTATAACTCATAGTTCAAGTGATGATAAAATGTGTCCATGTAAGAATAACACAAGTACTATTTGCCATGTCTTCCTACAGTAAGTTGTGAGTGAGGAGCATCTTATATTATTACACCTTAATTCTCTAAGTTCTCCAGGTGACAATATGTTTGCTTCTTTCTCCTTTTAGCCTTTGTCTTGGTTTCTTCCAGGCCCTTTTCTGGCTGATTCTTTATTCTTCCTAAAAGGTAGTTCTTTTAGGGCTGAACTACACACTATGTTTTTCATGGTTTGCATGATAACTTGTATTACTATGCTTGTTTACATTTTAAGTTTTGAAACTGTCCAGCCTCCTTGGGAAATGTGCTTGTTTGTGTGTGTGTATTATTTTTTTTTAATGGATATGTACATACAAAAGCAAATTTGAATGTGGAGGAAAGAATTTGTATTGTTTTTATGATTGGTAAATATGTGACCTGCAGTCAACTCTTGATTATCCATATCTAATACTGCAACTAGCCTACTTTCAGTTCATTTGACTCCTGTTTTGCTCTCATTCATGCAATTCTTCAGCAGACATTTATTGAGCACTTATTATATGCTAAGCGTAGGGCTGTAAAAGATACAATAGTACTTTGAAATGCACAGGCTGTTTATTATTGTTTGCCTGCAGAGACCAGTCCATGTATTCTCCATGATGCCAGTCGCATCATGTTTTCCCCTATTGCTAATGAGCTTTGAGGAGAGAAGTTTAAGATTAGTGGACACTGTTCGTTGTAAGTTGCTTTCTTGAGACTCAAGGACTTAGAGTCTTAGTGCATTTAGTGAAACATATCAGTGTGGGTAATGTGTTGGACATCCTGCAACAGAACATGAGAAGTGGCATGGCAGACTGTTAGATTTGCAATCAGGAGACTTGGAATTAAAGTCTACATCTTCTGCTACCAGCTATGCTGTTGGGCAAGTTATTTAAACTTCTCTGTGTAGCTTTTATCTCATAGCGTAGTTGTGAAGATTCAATGAAATAGCTTATGTAAGATGCTTAACGCAGAGTCTGACACACCGTAAATACTCAGCTCAGTGTTACCTGTTTTCTAGGCTGGAATTACTTCCATTTTGATAGATAATCAGGAGGTGACTGTAGCTAAATCATGCACGACTTTGATTTCCTGAGCCTTGTAAAATGTTCATGTTTATTCATGTATTCTCTTCAGCTTGCATTTTTACATTCATGGAAATTTTCTGCATGTTTGTTTTCTGATCTCTACTATCAGACACTGGCAAAAAAAAAAAAAGAGATTAAAAAAATCACTTAGTGGACCTTTGAAATGAACTCAAAGGACTGAGCTAATAAAAAGTGGGCTAGTATTGCTAGATAATTAATGAAACGTTTAACCTCTGCGACTGATGTATAACTTTTGACAAGTCAATTCACTAATCTGAGATTTAATTTATTTAATTATATACCCATAGAATTAGATCGGATGATTCTTTAATCTTATCCTAGCTCCAAGAATTTCTAAGGATAACTGTAAAGTTATAACATAATTATTAATAATATTACATACTTGGATTGATCGACCTTATTTACATTCCTTATCTTCTATAATCCTCCTTCTCAGGCGGCGCTTGTGGCTCAAGGAGTAGGGAGTTGGCCCCATGTACCAGAGGTGGCAGGTTCAAACCCGGCCCTGGGCAAAAATAAACAAAATAATAAACTTCTATAATCTTTCTTCTCACTCCTCCTTGTCCCTCTGTAGTTAATGTCAATTATCATTTTCTCCCATGATTTGAGGCTGTCATTAAAATAGAAGAGTAAGTTCAGTAAATTAGTGCTAAATTAGAGAAATCAAGAAGCAGGTACTTACTTGGCCTGCTAAGAAAAATAATTGATACAAATTTATTTTCTTTTTCTTTTTTTTTTTTTCTGGAGACAGAGTCTCACTTTGTCGCCCTTAGTAGAGTGCTGTGCTCTACTGTGGTTGAGCTCACAGGAACCTCAAACTCTTGGGCTTAAGCAATTCTCTTGCCTCAGCTTCCTAAGTAGCTGGGACTATAGGTGCCTGCCACAGTGCCTGGTTTTTTTTTTAGAGATAAGGTCTCCCCCTGGCTCAGGCTGGTCTTGAACTCCTGAGCTCAGGCAATCCACCCGTCTCAGCCTCCCAGAGTGCTAGGATTATAGGCATGAGCCACCATGCCTGGCCCAAAATGACCTTTAAAATCTTTATTCATTGTGCCCTAAAACAGCATATAAACTTCAAAGGTCTTTTATGTGATCTCTTACGATAATTTTGTATTTCATTTTTTATAGTACTTTAGAATTAAGATAAAGTGTTCTGAATGCTGTGTAGTTTGCTGTGAAATTTTTGAAAATATAATTTTTAGTTATGTTGAGAACTTGCCATATCATCATACCTTTATACTAACTTACTGATATGATATACTGTCTCATATAAATTGGGCTAATAGCTAAAACAGAAGACCATGGAACTAACACGAGCATGTCAGAAGCAGTATGAGCTGGAACAAGAATTGGCCTTTCATAAAATTGATGCTAAATTTGAGCCACTAAATTATTATCCATCAGAGGTGAGTTATTTTAATTTTTAAGTAATCCAAAGTTAAAGCCAGCATGGGTTGGGCTAGAGTGGGAACATGTAAGAAATTTTATCAGTAACTACAGTTTCTTGTTTGAGGTGAATAAACTACATTTTGGTTGAATCTATGAAATATTTGGCTCATGGAGTCAGAAAAATATCTTACAGAGGTAAATAGCTCCAAGAGAATTTTGCCTAGAGCCATATCCATCACCAAAAGCAACTTATAACCCTTAGTTACCTTGCTTAAACGTGTGGGTTCATCAACTTGCTTAAATCCAAACTTTCAGGAAAAGTGATTTAGTACTATGGAGTAATTATCTGCCTACATGATTTGTTCAGTAATCTTTGGGGTCAATATTAGTCAACCATTATTGGTACATATTCTGTAAAAGCCACTGCAACAGGAGAACAGCCTAATTTCTTTATTTTTTTTATTTTCAGTGCTAAGATAGGATTTTATTAGAAAGGAATACAGAATGAGTAAAAAAGCACCAGAGCTTCTGGTGAAGGGGAAGACCTAAGTTGGAAGTATCTCACAAGGGTCCTTTGTTTAGGGGTATATATCACATTTTAGCCAGAACCCGATAGGTGGAAAAATATCTTTTCAAAGTTAATGAGTGTATTAACAAATGAATGAATGCAGTTCTTCCAGCCCAGGGCAAAAGATTAGGGCATTTCCTTCATGAAAATGCCCAGGCCTAGGAAAACTAGGGTCCCCTGTCCAGCCTTGAATGGGGGAACCCTGTATTAGTACTGTCTTACTGATTTTATCCAAACCTATTTATCTTTCAAGAGCTCCTTCTCCAAATAGAATCACATATGAATTTGGGGATAACACAATTTAGTCCATAGTATTCTCTCACTGGCTCCCTTCTCACATACAAAATATAATCATTCCATCCCCAAGGTCCCAGAGGTCTTAACTGATTGCAGCATCAAGTGTAAAGTCCTAGGTCTCATCTAAATAGCATTTAACTCAAATGTGGGTGAGACTTAAGGTACAATTCATGCTGAGACAAAAATTCCTCTCCAGATGTGAATCTGGGAATCTAGACAAGTTATGTGCTTCCAAGATGCAATGGTGAGATGCGTAAGATATACACTTCCATTCCAAAAGGGATAAATAGGAATGAAGATAAGTGTAATGACCTCCAAGTTCTCCAAATTTTAGCAAGGCAAATTCCATCTGACTCTAAGTTTTCAGAATAAATTTTCTTTGACCTGATGCTGTATCTGCCAGATTTACTGAGATGGTCTTGTCTTGAGGACCTCCTGAGGCTGTGGTCCCACCTCTATGCCTCTTCCATGAAGGAGTCATGCTCTCAAGGCTCTGGGAAGCCTTGGCTCCACAGCTTCACAGGGAAGTCCCACTTCCATAGCTCTGTAAGATGTCCTGCCCTTGTGGCTTTGATCAGAGGCTGTCTGGCCTGTTGAGAATGAGATGTTGGCCATGATGATCTCTCAATTGCCTTAAGAGTTCTTCTTTCCTTTTCTTAAGTGACAATTTGTGTTCACAAGGGAGTGGCTACATGGTCCCATCATATTGGATATAAGACCTCTGACAGCTTTTCTTCATTTTATCTCATCTTTCTTGCTTTGGTTCAAGCTATCAGTGGTACAGCTTATATAATTCTATGAGTTATTTATTAAGTAAGAGTTCAGCCACACCCTTGGTTTTCTCTTCTGAACATTCCTTATCATTTTTTGCAATGTAGGCAGGCTGAGAAATTTTTCAATCTTTATGTTCTGATTCCTTTTTGCTCAACAATTTCTCCTTGAATTGCTTTTTTCACTTTACTATATATATAGGCGGTCAGGAAAAACCAAACTTCTCCGTGAACACTTTTCTTAGAAAGCTCTTTAGCTGAAAAGAACCGCCTAATTTCTAAGACCTGGCAATTCCAACCAATGTCATGTATTATTTAATTTTTAAAATTCAATTGTTAAAATTTATCAGACTGAGATTTTACTTACATCAGCCAAGAAAACTATAACTGCAGGTAGTTCTTTAATCAGTCAGTCCAAACTTTTACTCTTCAGTGGTAGGAACAAGAATCCTTTTGAGACCATTTTTACTTCTGATTCCTTTTTGGTAAATTAAGAATAAGACAAAAGAAAAATACGTATTTTTAAGCTTCTAGGCATGCAGGATTAATATAAACTTAGGCAATTCTGTGATACTTTTGTTACTAATAAAGTGAATAATGTCATTTGCTTGCAAGTTACTTATTAAATCATGTATCAATTTATTTTGCTTTTAGTATGCTGAAATTGAGAACACCCCAGATGAAAGCCCTTACATTGGCAAATCAAGATATAAGAGAAATATGTTTGCCACAGAGAGTTATATTATTGATAATGCCCAGGCAGTGCAGATAAAGAAGATTCAGCTAGATGAAGAGGAACAGCGTAGAAATGAGCATGTGAACTTGAGAACCCATGCACCACTCAATGTACAACTGGAAGACAAAGAAAAAAATATAAGTGCAGGTTTGAAGTTATTTTAAATTCTTTTTTGTTTGTTTGTTTACCAGGCCCTGGCTGGGTTTAAACCTGCCGCCTCCAGTGCACAGGGCCAGAGCTCTAATGGGTGCCTTTATAAAAGTATAAAGATTGAGGGTGTTGCCTGTGGCTCAGTGAGTAGGGCGCCAGCCCCATATACCGAGGGTTGTGGTTTAAACCCGGCCCCAGCCAAACTGCAACAAAAAAATAGCCAGGTGTTGTGGCTGGCACCTATAGTCCCAGCAACTTGGGAGGCTGAGGCAAGAGAATTGCCTAAGCTCAAGAGCTGAAGATTGCTGAGTTATGATGCCACGGCACTCTACTGGGGGCGACAAAGTGATACTCTGTCTCTAAAATATATATATATATTTATAAAGATTGAATACGAAGGCCAATTTTATAATTATTTTAATTAAACATACTGATGGTATTTATCATATTGTTTACATAAAAAGCCTAAGACAGAAGTAGTGATTCATTGAGGTGATTATTTTTTTATGTGAGAATGGGGTTTTTAGGCCACAAGTGGTGGCTTAAGTGGTGGTAAGTGGTGGCTTACACCTGTAATTCTAGTACTCTGGGAAGCTGAGGCAGGTGGATTGTCCTGAGCTCACAAATTCTAGACCAGCCTGAGCAAGAGCGAAACTCCATCTCTAAAAATAGCTGGGTATTGTGGCAGGCATCTGTAGTCCCAGCTACTTGGGAGGCTGAGGCAAGAGAATCACTTGAACCCATGAGTTGGAGGTCAGTGTGAGCTATGACACCATGGCAGTCTACCAAGGGTGACAAAGTCAGACTCTGTCTCAAAAAAAAAAGAGAGAGAGAATAAGGTTTTTGGTAATAACTTGATAGCCTAGCCACATGTTCAGAGAATTTAAGAATGGGTAAATCTCCTGCCAAAACGTGTTGGAACTATATATTCAAAGCCATAATTGGTAATAATTGAAGCAAGTAAAGAACCATTTTATTGATTACTATGCAGGTAACCAAAATCTAAAGCAATGCTTCATATGTGCTGGAACAGAGCACTCTTCTTAGCTTGGGCTTAATGCTGTCCTCTGATTCTTTCTGACACCCTACGTTCTACCTCTCCAGCCTTTCCCTTAACCCCACAATTTTTTTTTTTTTAAATTGAGACAGAGTCCCACTTTGTCACCTTCAGTAGGGTGCTGTGGTGTCATAGCTCACAGCAACCTCAAACTCCTGGGCTCAAGCAATTCTCTTGCCTCAGCCTCCCAAGTAGCTGGGACTACAGGCATCCGCTGCAACTCCCAGCTATTTTTATTTTTTGTTTAGTAGGCCCTAGCCTGGGTTCAAACTCACCAGCCCCAGACCATGTGGCCATTGCCCTAACCACTGAGCTACGGGCACCCAACCTCACAATTTATCTTAAAGGATCTTACTACTTTCTGGCAAGCCACATAAAGGAAGAAGTCAAGCCGAGAGGGCACTTTAGAGACTACCAATAACAAACTTTGAATCCACTTAGTTACTCAGCTGTGGATATGGAAAAAAGAGAAAGCAGACCTGAGTTCATGTATCCTACTAGTAATCATGGTCCACTGGGGATCTCTAACCAAACAGATTAGCATCACTCCTTCCCTTGATGTGGTAGCTAAATGGAGACGTGGAAGGCTAGTAGAGGTTGACTTGGTGAGGGGAGAGAAGAGACTGAGTTCTCCGTGTCTCCGTACACTATACGCAAGGCTCAGGAGGGGAGAAGCAAAAATATATCAGGTATATGTTCAGACATATACCTTCATGGGGCTGGCTAATAATTTTGTGAGAGGGAGGAAGGAAGGGAGACACAAATCTGAAATTTGAGATAGAAAATAATTGATTTGCAGTCACCTCCAACTGGGAGAGAAAGCTCAGTAGTGAGGTTTTTTTTTTTTTTTTATATTGGCAAACCTCTAACACAGGTTTTGTTTTTTAAAAAATACTCTGAACCTAATAGAGTGGAGGGAAGCTCATCAGTGGGGCCATGAGCTGAGTACAAAAACAAAAATTACTCTGAACCTAAACATAACTTAGTGACTTATAAAATGTCTTATTTCCAAATAAAATCCTTATTCTCTCAAAAGGGTTCACAAGTGTTGGGAATATCAAGTAAAGTCCCTTTTATGTTAATAACTTTATAAATAAAAGGATCAGTTAGAGTTCTATAGCGTATCATAAAACAATTTATTCTAGAGATTAACTAATAGAGATGATTTAAAAATGTGGTCAATAATGATAGGATTTAATTGAGGAGGAAAGAGGTTATTACAAAGAAAAAATCTGGTAGAAATTTCAGAATTCTAGGTTTTTCTTGTGTATGTATATATGAGCATGGCTTTTTAAATTTTCAGCACAAACTCGACTATCAGAACTTCATGATGAAATAGAAAAGGCGGAACAACAAATTTTAAGAGCTACGGAAGAATTTAAACAACTAGAAGAAGCTATACAACTAAAAAAAGTATGTACAAGCAAAGCAGCAATGCTAAAGGGAAATGAAAAAATGAAATGTTTCCCTTTTATAATACTATAAAACAGCTTTTAAATCAGTGTTACCTAATTAATTATGAAATAATAAATTTCAGAGTCAAATATGGTTCTAGTATTTCCCAGTTACATTTTCCTTCCATTCATGATGACATCCAACTAGCATTTTGTAAAGCATATAGAAATAAATTACTTAAAATTTATGTAAAAAGGCATATATAGTCTACTATATTGAGAAAGTGGCTACTTTACTCAGGGAAGTTGCTTCCTGATATAGCTCTTCTAATTTAATTAAGCACCCTCCACCTTTAAGATCCTGGGACCCAGATTAAGAACCAGAAGCCGTCTCTGCTATAGCATGAACATTATCAAACACAAGAAGCAAAAACAAACAAAAAGGATATAAAATATGATACACAAAAAGACTGAAGTAACATACTCTCAGAAATAATCAGTGTCATAAAGTAAGCAGCTCAAACCCATGGTGTAATTGCATAGGAAGAAAATTCAAAAAAGGAAATATTTTGGCTTTTTAGTTTTATAAAGTATGTAAAAAGTTTTAGTTATTTACAATGCAACTTTGAAAAATGAATTTCAAAGTTATAATGGTAACAACATTCATACTATTAGTAAAGTAGAACAAGAATATGAAGTTCAAATTGTAGATTATTTTAAAACCTACACTGCATTGTTACTTTCATATTATATAGTCACAAAAATTGATTGCACTTTATTGGAAGCTTACTATATAATATATGCCTGTCACTGACTGGGCTGGGTGCTTAGTAATGAACAAAACAGACGTGTTCCTCTCTCATAGTGAGACTTGTAGAGGAAATAGACAATAAACAAGCAAAAAAGTAAAAAATAAAGGTATAGTTAAACAGCATTAGCGTTGTAGGAAAAAAATGGAAAACTAGGAGAAATAATAAAAGAGGTATACTTTAGATTGTGGGAGTCCACAAAGGATGAGAAGGACCCAGTGAGGCAGAGTTGAGGGAAAGAGTATTCTAGGCAGAGGTGATAGGTGTGCAAAGACCTTCAGACTTAAGTCTTATCTGCAGAGTGAAGGAGAAAGTAGTGGAAGATGAAGTTAAAGAGTCACAAGCTTAAAGATCATGCCAGACTTCAAAGACCATTTTTAGGAGTTTGAATTTTATTTTCCATGTAATGAGAAACCTTTGAAGAGCTTTAGGTAGTTGGGTGGCTGATCCTATTTGTCACTTTAGTTACTATGTGAGAGTGAAATGGGGTAAGGAAAATAGAAAGAATGGAGATGTATCTATTAGAGGCTGTTGTTCAGTGTAGGTAAGAGATGGCAATGGCTTACCATGAAGGTACTGGTAGACAGGGAGAGAAAGCCAACTGATTATAAAGAAAAATTAGGCAGCAGAACTGATAGGACTTAAGCCTGGCTTAGTGGCTCGTGCCTGTAATCCCAGCCACTTGGAAGGCTGACGTGGGAAGATTGCTTGAGGGCAGGAGCTCAAGACCAGCCTGGGCAACTTGGTGAGACTCTTGTTGCAAAATTTAAAAAAAAGAAAGTAAGGCATGAGATGGAGAGCGCTATCAAGATGGTTTAACAATTAAATAAGACTCTTTTATTATGGCACTGGAAAAGCTTTACATACATTGATAGATAAAAATAATACTCATAATTTTAAAATAAATAGATGCTTCCAAAGTATACTTGGGAAAATAGTTATTTTAAATGACTAAATATAAATCTAAATTTTTCTTTATGCTCTTCATTTGGTTGACATGCTGTCAAAGGTAAGCTTTATCTTGGTTCTTATTCAGTGAAATAAAAATCGCAATTTAATGAGTTTGCTATATTTTGCAATTCTGTAGTGTAAGATGGTTTTACTGGTAAACATGGCATTTTAAATTTTTTTCCTTATTATAAAGGTATTGTCATTATGGGGAATTGCATAATCGTCATCAGTATGTCATTTTATTTCCTTTCAATTTCTTGTCTGCATTCCTTTTATTCTTCTGTACAGACTTTTGAGAAACATTTCTACATTTGTTTAAATCTCTGTTCTACAAACTGTTAGAAGTAGGAGATAGAATACTTAGTTATTATCTCTATATTAGTAGTCAAAATTTATTGGTCGACTATCTTCAAGTTTAAACTAATTAGGAAACTGTAGCATAGTAGCTAGTAAAATTGTCTAGATGCACACAAAGTCTTGGTTCCACAACTTTCTAATATGATCTTGGGTAAGATATTTAAATTTTCCATGGTTCAGTTTCTTTATCTGTAAAATTGGAATAAATATACTTTTTATCTTGTATGTTTTGAGGATTAAGTAAGTTAAAGGACATAGAGTTTGGAACAATGCCTGACACATAATAAGTGTTCTATAAAGTCTGCTATCATTAATTTTATGGTAATTGTGAGTTACCATAAAATTGTGTGGTAATTAATTTGCAAGTTGCTTCCCTACTAGAATACCTTCATTTTTACCTGCTATTAAATTATTTTCATATGCTTTTATAAAATAAGACTTTCAACATATAATAAGATACACATGGAGTGCCTAGACAACATCTACCTTTTACTTGTATTAAAAAATACTGATAGTTAGCCGGGCATTGTGGCAGGTGCCTGTGGTCCCAGCTACTTGGGAGGCGGAGGCAGGAGAATCGCTTGAGCCCAGGAGTTGGAGGTTGCTGTGAGCTGTGATGTCACGGCACTCTACCTAAGGCAATAGCTTAAGGCTCTGTCTCCAAAAAAAAAAAAAATACTGATAGAGGCTAAGCACAGTGGCGCACGCCTGTAAATCCTAGCACTCTGAGAGGCCGAGGCAGGTGGATTGCCTGAGCTCCTGGGTTCGAGACTAGCCTGAGCCAGAGTGAGAACTCTATCTCTAAAAATAGCCGGGCATTGTGGCAGTTGCCTGTAGTCCCCAGGTACTTGAGAAGCTGAGGCAAGAGAATCACTTTAAGACCAAGAGTTTCAGGTTGCTGTGAGCTATGACGCCATGGCACTCTACCAAGGGCAACAAAGTGAGACTCTGTCTCAAAAAAAATATATATATATATATTGATAGAATGCCTTTTTTAAACGGTAGAAGTTACTGTCTTTATAACTCAGTGTTGCCCTCTGTCTGCTGTTAATTATGTGTCTGGTTGGGGGTTAGATTTCAGAGGCAGAGCGAGACCTTCTTTTCAAGCAATTGAGTGGTAAACTACAACTTGTAAATAAACTACGCCAGGAAGCTCTAGATCTAGAAGTGCGAATGGAAAAGCAAAGGCAAGAAAGTGCTGAAAAGGACAAGGAGATCCAGGACCTACAAATAGCCGTAGATACCCTGGATTCCAAAGACCCAAAACGCGTAAGTAAATTAAGAAATTTTGGCTTGTTCTGTAGAGACCAGATTGTCATTCTGTCTAGATAGTAGGTCTCATCATTGTTAGCAGAGTGACCATTCTGAAAGTCTCTTTTAGTTTGATGCACAAGTATAAGTGATGTATATTTAGTCAGCCCTCTGTATCCATGGGTTTTGCGTCCATGAGTTCAACCAACCTCAGATTGAAAATATTAAAAAAAAGATGGTTATGTCTATACTGAACATGTACAGACTTTTTTCCTTATTATTCTCTATAAACAATACAGTATAACTATTTACATAGCATTTACATCGTATTAGGCGTTATGAGTAATCTGGAGAAGATTTAAGGTATATGCGAGGATGTATATAGGTTTAATGAAAATACTGTACCATTTTATATAAGGAAATTGAGCATCTGTGGATGTAGACATAAAGTTCACGTGCAATTTAAAATAGTTTGTCTATAAAGGATGAACTTTATGTCCACTTGGTATATAAACATATATATACATATGTACACATGTATGAAATGTGTGCGTATATCTAACCCAAATAACCTAAGACATGAAAGAGGTAGTTTTGGTAAATGGTAGCGTCATAGTACACTTCATTATTTTTCAATGGTTGAGCTTCATTACATTTCAGAGCAAGAGAAACCTGCTCCAAGATGCAGTCCAAACCTCTAACCCTTTTTCCTTCATCGCCTTCTTCCTTTTTAAGAGCAGAAAGAGCTGAAGTATGTTCAAAGTCTCTTTCTTACTTTAATCCTTTCTGCAAATATTGCACTAAAGCTATTTGGTATGTCATATTGTTTTGTCCTTAAAAATGCTTTCTCTAGGGCGGCCCCTGTGGCTCAAAGGAGTAGGGCGCCGGCCCCATATGCCAGAGGTGGTGGGTTCAAACCCAGCCCCGGCCAAAAACTGCAAAAAAGAAAAAAAAAAAAAAAGAAAGAAAAAGAAAAGAAAAAATGCTCTCTCTAGACTATGGCTGGGATGGAGAACCTATGGCCTTGTGGCCTTCTGGATCCTTGAGTGTGACCTTTTAACTGAATCCAAATTTTACAGAACAAATCTTTTTAATAAAGGAGAGGTGTTTGCACTTGGGGATTTGGAGGGCCATATGTGGTCTTGAGGCTGCGGGTTCTCACCCCTGTCTCTGTCTCTACCTTGAGAAGTCATACTAATGGCTTATATTTTAGTTAACATTTCTATATTTTCTTTGTATTTTTCTGGCATACTTTAGATAGTAAGGTTTTTTTTTAAAAGAAAATTTTAAGTTCTGAATTGACATCATAGAATTTAACATGGTGAAGACAAAATACTCTAATTATTTTAAGTACTTGACAAGTTATTTAATTATTTCTTTAAACATTTTAGTAAACTATATATATTTTCTGGGCCAGCAAATTTTGGTCAAGGATAACCCCATCATCACAGGTCCTTTCTAATAAAAGCCTAAAAATTGAATCTAATTAAAATTGATTGAATCTGTGATCTATGAGTGTAATTAGTACCTGGATTATGTGTTTGCTGTCTTATTTTATTTTATTTATTTATTTATTTATTTATTTTGAGACAGAGCCTCAAGCTGTCACCCTGGATAGAGTGCTGTGGCATCACAGATCACAGCAACCTCCAATTCCTGGGCTTAAGCGAGTCTCCTGCCTTTCCCTCCCAAGTAGCTGGGACTACAGGTGCCTGCCACAACTCCTGGCCATTTTTTGGTTGCAGTCATCATTGTTGTTTGGTGGGCCGAGGCTGGATTCGAACCCGCCAGCTCAGGTGTATGTGGTTGGCGCTTTAGCCCGTTGAGCCACAGGCGCCAAGCCTGTCTTATTTTATTTTTTTGAGACAGAGTCTCCTCTGTTGCCAAAAGTAGAGTGCTTTGGTGTCATTGCTCACAGCAACCTCAAACTCTTGGGTTCATGTGATCTTCTTGCCTCAGCCTCCCAAGGAGCTGGGAGTATAGACACCAGCCACAAGACCCGTCTAGTTTTTCTATTGTTAGTAGAGATGGGGTCTTGCTTTTGCTCTGGCTTTCCTCGACCTCTTGAGCTCATTCAATCCACCCGCCTTGTCCTCCCAGAGTTGGGTTATAGTTGTAAGCCACTGTACCCGGCCTGTGTTTGCTTTCAACAAATGACTGTAATATTCCTAGTGGACAGGGAGTTTAATTCTGTGGATTTCTGTAAAGAATTACATATAGAAAAGAGCTAACTGAGATGTAGGAATGCTAAGTTTTGAAGATAGCCAAGATCAAGCTATGCTAGTGGGGATGAAACATACAAACCAGATTTAAGTTTCCTTTTTGATTTTGTTAAAACTACTATAAATTAGTTCTTATGGTTGCAGTCTTAGTCCCCGTACCAGAAGACTTTTCTTGTTCAGTTGTGTAAGTATAGAGAGCGTCACTGGTAGGGAGCATCTTTTGTTAATTTGTAAAGTTGCTTATTGGCTAGCATTAGGCAGTCCATTTTAGGTTGCAAAATGTGAGTCTTCTAGCAAAAGAGAAAGAATCAGAATGGGATTCCTGTGTATTTTTCTATAGATGTAAACAGACTTATCTAATTAAATTTTATTATCTAGTCAGATAAGGTATCTTTTTGAAAAGCCAATAGAATTTAAAAGTGAAGTTTTGAGATATCACAGAGAACAAACATATTTAGTGCCCACGACAATGTCCCTTGCTTTGTGCTGAGTATTTTGCATGCATTGGTGAGTCATTTACTGCATCCACATAAGGTGGCATATTTTTGTTTATTTATTTATTTATTTTATTTTATCTTATTTTATTGTTGGGGATTCATTGAGGGTACAAGAAACCATGATACACTAGTTGCATTTGTTGGGTAAAGTCCGTCTTACAATTAAGGTGGAATATTTTTGAATCATTAAGTGATTTGGCCCAAATCACCCTTAAGAAGAAGAGGTATATCCCTTGCTATGCTACTACAGTGACCCTCTTCTCACAAAGGGATTAAAGGCCTAAAGAGATTAATTATTTTAAAATTAGCCGTGTCGCGTTTTCAACAAATAAAAGCATTTTTCACTAGGATTCAAAAGAAAATGGTGTCGTTTAAAAATCAAATCCCATCTTAGTTATACTTGCTGTTCATAGAAGCACAAATATCAGAAAAGCAAACAGTAAATTTGTTTTGTTCTTCCCTATCAGGAAATGCCTAATGGAAGCGAAAGGTAACTGTTCGCTAGAGGGAACTAGCCTATAGTGATCTGTTGCACCGTTTGGGCGTGATTGACCCAAGGGAGCTTCCTGTGTTATGATTTAAAGCTCAGAGGGTGGGGCCTGCCCACAGAGCTTGCTGGTGATTGGACAGGCTGCGCCGCCACTCACTCTTTGGCAGGAATGTAATTTGGGGCTCTGCTGAAGTAACACAGGCTCCAAAGCGCTTGTAAAAATGTGGCTGTCAGAGAGGGAAGTACACATGAATTTGAAGACAGCATTAAAAATCGTTCCGCCCACAAGTTCACTGTTCTCAACGGCTCAGTTTTAACAGGACAAATTCTAAGTTAAGGTAGGATCATTTTTTTCTCTCTCTGTACAAAGGACTTAAAAGGAGGAGGAGTCAGATGTAAGTTCCTGTTTTTACAATAACTCTTGTGAACTCCGTGGTAGTGAAAACCACAGAATCTACTTTACTCCCATATTGAATCAAATTTTTGTCCTGCATATAGAGATTTCGGGAGAATTTTTAATGGTAAGCTTTAGAGATTTACTGATACAGGTATGAGTTCAGTAGTTTTGGTTTTATTCTTTCTTGAGCCATAAAAATCCTAAATTTACTTAGCATGTAAGCTAAGTAAATGTTATCTGCAGTTAACCTTTTCAGAAAGATTTCAAATGAGTGTTTTGGAAGTGTAAGTAGAAGAATAATTTTGAAAATCCCATCAGGTTTTACCAGTAGTAAAAATTACAGCCTTCCAATTAAGCTGCCACTCATTTGTTCATCAAAAAAGAAGAGTTATTTTTTTCTTGTATTTGAGGGAAGCAGACACCTAAAATCAAGAAATTTTTTTATAATCAAATGGGTCTTATATTTGAGAACCTTGTTGTTCATTGTTCAAACTCTGACATAGTTTCTCTCTCTCAATCTCTCTCTCTATCTCAACTTTCTCTTTATTTATTCTATTCTTCCTATCCTATGGGGGCAAACTTACAAAAATGAGGATGTGAGTGGGAAGGCAAAGGTTCTCTGGAGATTTATATTATCTCCCTATGAACAGTTGCCTAAGAAACCTGGGCAAGTCATTTGATGGATCTGAGATTCAGTTTTTTCATGTGTATAGGAAAAAGTTAGCCTAAATTACTGGTTCTTGTTTTTCTTGTTTTTATTTCTTTCTTTCTTTTTTTTTTTTTTTTTTTGAGACAGAGTCTCACTTTGTCGCGCTTGGTAGAATGCCATGGCATTATAGCTCACAGCAACCCCAAACTCTTGGGTTCAAGCAATCCTTTTTCCCCCAGACTTTCAAGTAGCTGGGACTACAAGTGCCCACCATGACGCTCAGCTATTTTTTATTTATTTTTTTTGGTGGGGGGATGACATCTCACTCTAGCTCAGGCTGGTCTCCAACCTGTGAGCTCAGGCAGTCTACCCACCTTGGCCTATAGATCATTGGTTCTTGATTTGTTTTCCCCAGCACACCTGAGAGAAGCAATCTATTTTTCAGTTAATAGCAGTGCTTGTCAGGGTGTGTGAGTGTGTCATACCAGGGGCAAAGGTGGCAGTGGTGGTGGGGATGCCTCCCTGGGGCCGTCCGTCTTGAGACTTACTGGGTTAAGTTGTCTCTTTGAGATCACTCTGGGCTCTCAGTTTGTTGAATCTAAAAACAAAATGCTTCTTTATAAATAAATTTAAATTCCAAATAAGTATTTCATGTCTTTATTTTCTTTTACGAAACCTTTTTTTAAAAAGTACATCAAATGTGCTTTTTCAAATTAAAAAGGCATTACTTATCTATTAGAAAAGTTGGGAAAAATCCATCTTTCACTCAGATATAATTCTTGTTATTGTTTTTTGGCCTTTTGGTTGAGATCAAGTGTAGATATGATCCTTGTTAATATCTTTGGATATACTTTTTTAGTCTTTAGATACATGTCAATATATCTTTTGGAAACCCTTTTAAAAACACATTTTAATACAGTGCAAATAACACTGAACTTCACTACATAATTATTAGCTGTGCTCTTAGAAAAAGCACTTCTCTGATCCTCAGGTTTCTCATCTGTAAAATGGCAATGATTCCTACATCACGTTAGCCTGAGGTTTAAATGAAACTACCTATGTGAAAAAAATACAGGGCCTGACACAAAATAGATGCAAATGATTATGTATATTCTTCCCCTAAAAATTATTATTTTTAAAAGATTTTAAAGAACTTGGAGTCTTGTTGATGTTTTTTTTTTCAATTCAGTCCCATATGAAGGCTCAGAAAAGGGGTAAAGAACAACAACTTGACAGTATGAACAAGGAGTACAAACAACTTGAAAGCCGTTTGGATTCGATACTTTTTAGAATTGCTAAGGAGACTGAAGAGATTAAGGACCTTGAACAACAGCTTACTGAAGGTGAGAATTTAAGTATGATTTAAGATAAATCAGTTTCATTATTAATAAAAGAAAGTTGATAAAGGTAGGCATTAATCTAAATGTTAGCTGAATACAGTTCAGCTGTTAGTACTAGTATTTAATAGGGAAATATTTAAAATTTAAAAATTTTATTTTTGTTTTATTGCATTTATGCCTAGTGACTTGAGGTCATTCCATTCAGTAGACAGGAAATAAACACATGATTGTGATGAGCTCTGGCATGTGATTGTCTTTGTCTATGGCATAAAATCCTTCCAGGAATGAAGTGGCTGTTGGCATCAAGGAATTCAGTGTCTAGTTATAAGAAGAATGTAGAAAGAACTTTGGGATCTACTTTTGCAATGCGAATTTAAATTGTGACACTTTTATAATAGTGGAAGAGGAAGACAATGGGCTTTTGGGGTGAGACCCTGGACTCAGGTGCCAGTTCCTCTTTCGCCATTATCAGCTATATTACATAGGACAAGTTATTTCTATCTCAGTCAATAATTGTTGGGAGTATTAACTGAGGTAGTATTCATAAACTTCCTGACACATAGTAAGTATTTAGTGTTATATATGGTATGTATGGGTGTGGTTCTTTTCTAAATGTCAGATTACATACTTATGCTGCTAGTCTTGTATTAGTTTTGTATAGAGGGGTTTGGATTGTATCTAACAGCAAGTTTTGCTACATATTTTGCATTATTATATTTGGAAGTTATTTAACTTTTTATAGTGTGAATCAGGCATTTTATAGTCAGTGCTAACTAAATATACTATTTTTACTATAAGTGCTTAATACTCATATTATGAATCATAAGAAATCAGTGAAAGCTTAGAATTTCATTCTTGCTAGGAATTTCATTCTTTCAAATCACTAGGGAGATAATGTAATACCTTTGAAATATACATTATTACCCTTTTTGCATCTTGATCAGGCCAGATAGCAGCAAATGAAGCCCTGAAGAAGGATTTAGAAGGTGTCATTAGTGGATTGCAAGAATACCTGGGGACCATCAAAAGCCAAGCAACTCAGGCCCAGAATGAGTGCAGGAAGCTACAGGGAGAAAAAGAGACATTGCTGCAGAAATTGACTGAAGTCAAGCAGGAAAGGGACCAACTGGAAATAGTTGCCATGGATGCAGAAAATATGAAAAAGGTATGATTGTTTCTTCCTGCCTGTTTTTCCTAGCTTGAAAAATGATAATGTTCAAATGAAGTTAGATGAAGAAGTTAACAGGTCAATTATACAAGGTAAGTGGGTTTTTTTTTTCTTTGTTAGCTGTGATACCTTGGAATTATTATTTTTTCTTTTCTAAGAAAAGGAAGAGTATATTAGTTTTATTTATGTCCCTGAAAGTTGTCAAATAACTAAAGAATATGAAATGGAAACTATTACAAATACTGTATTAAATGTCCATATTATATTATTTGTGCAGCAGGAGCACAATGTGGTTTATCTTTCTTGTTGTTACTACTTGATAAATTTGGCATTATTTTTCAGCTAACAAGACAGATACAGTGTTGTAAATTAGGCCCTTCCATAGCTGATTTGTTGCCCATTCATTTGGAAATTTCACTTGGCTTTATTTTAGTTGTTTGGCAAACTTTATCATGCATGAGAACCACAGATTCCTAAACCTCATGCTCAATAGGAATGGCTCCAGAAATACGAATGAATATATTTTAATGTTATGAAATTTCTCAACCATATTAAAATATCAAAAATAGTTGGTCTCTTTTTGTACTCATAACACAGCTTAAGAACTAAAACATTGCAGATGTATTTGAAACCCTGTCTGTACTCCCCCCTAGAGATAACAAAATTCTGAATATGGTTATTATTTCCCTGCATCTCTGTTCTTTTAATATATATGTAAACATCTATAGGTAATATACAGTATTGTTTTCCATGATTTTAAGACTTATCTAAAAGGTATCATAGTGTCCATATTCTTTGACCACTTTCCTTATGCGGAGAATTATGTACATTTATACATGTAGCCCTGCTTTGTTTATTGATGTGTGGAGCATCCCACTGTATACATTATACATACCACAAACTTATTATTTATTCATTCTCCTTTTAGAGGGCATTTAGGTGATTTTCAGTCTTTTGCTATTACGAACAACGGAGGATGCAAAATTTGTGCACACATTTTGATCACGTACTACGTTCAGAAGTAGAACTGTGAGTCCGAGAGTATGTCTGTCCTTAACTTCAGCAGATATTGTCAAATTACTGCCCATAGTGACTTTATCACTTTCTGTTCCTACCAGCAATGTGCCAACACCTTAGTGTTGTCTATTTATTTTTTAAGCCTTTATTTTGAAATAATTTCAAACTTCCAAGAAATTTGTAAGAGTAATAAAAATGCCTCACATTTACCTATCACTTAAAGTCATCAACTAATATTCTACTTTCACAAATAACTTCTATCATTTTATATATAAAAATTTTATACAATATATACAATATATACAAATTGTATATATACAATATACACATTGTGTATACAAATATATACAATATATACATATTGTACAATATATACAAATTGTATATATACAATATACATATTGTGTATACAAATATATACAATATATACAATATATACAAATTTTATACAATATATACAAATTTTTTTTGCTGAACTATTTGAAAATCAGTTGTAGACATCATGCTTCTTTGTCCCTAAACACTTCAGCATGTGTTTTCTAACTTTTTTCTAACATAAACACAGAATAATTATCAAACTCAGGAAATTTAATATTTTATCAGAGTTTATGTTTGCCAATCTGCTGAATTTTAAATGGTATACTTAATAGGAAAGTTGAAAGAATAGTTCAGTGCACATTTGTGAGCCTTCTTAGAGTCAATATTTTGATGTGTTTATTTTCTCTCTTTCATAGACACATACCTCTTTCCCTGCTCATTAGAAAGTTGCAGACATCATAACATCATCCCTTCAACACACATCTCTTAAAAATAAAGTCAGTTTCCCAAACCACTACACCACCATTATTACACCTAGGAAAATTAACAGTAATTCCCTAATGTCATCTAATATCTGAAGTATATTCAAATTTTCTCAGTGGCCTCAAGAATGTCTTTTATAGCTTGTGTGTGTGTGTTTAGAATCTAGGCTGGTAGTCATGTAGATTGTCCTACCTTCTGTATTTGTTTTCTCAGGTTTAACTTGTACCCCTATGCTCTGTGTAAAATAGTATCTTATGTTAACTGCATTTTCCTCTGATTATTCGAGAAGCAAACCTTTCATTTTTTGCTATTCAGTTTCCCTTTTTTAGTGGATTCCCTATGCATGTTCTTTGCTTATATTTCTGTTGCATTGTGTGCTTTTTCTGAAAGGTTTATAAGAATTCTTTTTACATTCTGGAAAAAAAGTAAAAAGATTTATAGGAGTTCTGTTTATATTCTGTTGGTTATATATGGGATCTGCATTTTAAACAAGCTGCCCAGATGATTATGCTAAGTGGTCTTTTGAGAAACTCTTCTGTAGAAGTTCTCATCACAGTATCTTCCTTTTTAATCCAGAATTCTTTAAGATCTCAAATAAATAGATGAAGGTTGTAATATTTAATCACAAGAAACAAATGTACTAAAATGAGTCAGACCCATGATATGCTAATAAATCTGTGCTTACATTTTTGTTGGTACTCATTTAAGTTACTCTATCATTCTAAATATTGGAGAATGCCAATTCCATTTCATTCCTTTGATAAGTGGACATACTGTAGTTTAATAGGAAGAGTGTGAGCTGTGGAGTCAGAGCTCTGGGTTCATATCCTGGCTTTATCTTTTTTCTAGTACACAACCCTGTGTAATTTACTTACATGTTTATTCTCCAGTTCTTCATCTGTAAACCTCTGCAAGTTGCCTTGTACAATTATTGTGAAGATACAGTGAAATAATGAATGTGAAAACATTTAGTCCTATGTTTGATGGAAAATAGGCCTTTTATATATCTTATTCTTCTATCTCTTTTGTTCCCTTCTTCCTTCTTATGTTTCCTGACTCATTTAAATTATCACACAAATGGTTACTTTGGGAAACATGTTGGTAGTTACTGACCTTCCTGATTACATTTAGCCAGGGTTCTGTTTTCCAACCAGAATATGTACAGCTAATGAAAACTTCCGATGGCAGGCAGCATTTACTTCTAAGGACTTGCAGATGCTCAGGCAACACAGTAAGGGCTCCTTAGTTAAACACACTGAATTCTTCTAGGAACTTGCAGAGCTAGAAAGTGCCCTCCAGGAGCAGCATGAGATGAATGTGTCCTTGCAGCAGACTCAAGGAGATCTCAGTGCCTATGAAGCTGAGCTAGAGGCTCAGTTGAAACTGAAGGATGCTGAAGCCAACCAGCTCAAGGAAGAGTTGGAAAAACTCACAAGGCTTAGTGAGGTAAGTAAGAGCATGAACCCAACTAGAAACTAAGTAGCTGTACTTGAAGATACCATCCTCCCTTTACTTATATCTTAATTTAAGATAGCACCTTTTAATATAGTATATATGGAGTGGTGGGAAAGGCACATTTTTGGAGTTGACATTCTGAGTTCAAATACTAGTCATTTGACTAGTATTTCATGGGCAAATCATTTCATGGCTCTGAGCCTCCCAGCCTTGTTCCTCTGTATAAAATGGCTTGTGATGAAGATAATGGACATGAAAGCACCTACCATTTGATATTCAATAAATTCTGGTGTTTCTTTCTTAGAACAGCTTTACAAGATTCTCTTTTAAGTTGATGTTAAATTTTAGTTTGCTATTTCCTATTATGGTTGGTTGAAAGACTAAATTATACTTGCAAATTAGAGAAAGAATCATTCATCTAATAAATACTTATTGATTGACCATTGAGAGCCAGGTTCTGTGGTGCTCCAGGAAAGCACAGACACGGGCACTGTCTTGTGGAGCTGACAGTCCAGCAGGTGAAACAAGTATAAAAGAAAAAAGGGACAGAGTTCTGTGGCAGAGGAAGGGACAATCAGGGAAGTCCACTTTATAAAAAGGTTTCTTACCCTAAGGAAGGAGAAATAGGCTTTGGCCATGTGGAGGCGGCATGAAAGGAATAGAGGTGGAGGATGTGTATTGTAGGCAGAGAGCCAAAGAGAGAGAGCACAGTGTATTTGAAGTGCTGAAAGTATGCCTCTAGACATACTGGTATCTGCTTGTTTCTATTTTCTCAGTGCCTGACACATAAGTGTCAATATGCTTAATGTGTGAAAATGAATTAATAGATTTTGAATCTCAGGAATGCATGTAACAGAGAAAGCATATGATTAGAAAAGGAACTGAAAATAGGTCTGGTTTATTATAATAATTATGTTACTGTATTCTTTGTAAGATATCAAATGATCAATTGCCAGTTATCAGGAGTATAGTTCTCAAGAGTTCTAAGTTTTGCCACAAGATTAGAATCTCAGAAAGCAGGATATTGGGGGAAAAAATTAAAATACCAATAAATGTTTTTAAATAATAAAATTTCTGGGTGGCATTTCCTTTCAAATAAATTACATTCTTTTCAAGCCTGCCCTTACTAGCTTTAACTAGCTTGAAATCCTTTATACTTCTATTGTCTTTCGCTTTTTAGTCATGAGTCCTTTTTTTGAGGAGGCGGGGTGGGAAACAGGGCCTCACTCTATTGACTAGAATGCAGTGTCAACATCGTAGTTCACAGCAACCTCAAACTCCTGGGCTTAAGCAATGCTCCTGCCTCAGCCTCCGTAGTAGGTGAGACTACAGGCACATGCCACTATGCCCAGCTAATTTTTCTATTTTTTTGTAAAGATAGGGTTTTATTATGTTGCTCAGGATTGTCTCAAACTCTGGCCCCAAGTGATCCTCTTGCCTTGGCCTCGCAAAGTGCTAGGATTATAGGCATGAGGCATCATACTTGGCCTCATAATTCTCGACAAAAATATTATAAGAGCCTGGCCTTTTCATTGATTCACTTACTGTAGAAAGAGACATTACCCACTCTCCCTTGGCACCAGGACTTCCAGGACTGGTCTTCAAACCACACATTGAGAGTTTAAAATAAAACATATATTCTCTCTGATGTACAGATCTCTGATTGGTAAACTTAAGTTATATGAACTCACTTGTGAAGCTTGTTAAATGCAGATTCTCAGGCCCTATCCTAGAGATTCTGGTCCATCAAATCTGAGATAGAGTCTAAGCATCTGCATTTTTAATAATAAGCACAAATGTCCAAGTATTTATTGGAGGACTGCAGTTTGAGAAATACTGGTCTAAGGGGAAAAACAGCAATAATTGGATTACTCATGGAGCTTTTAAAGGTAGGTACTTGGGCCCACCCTTGAAGATTCTGATTTAGTATTTGGACTGAGCTAATTCTGATACCTATTGAGTATTAATAATTAAGGGACATGTTAAAAAAACTTAGATTTTTACATTTGGAAATATAAACATAAAACTGAGTTGTAAAACCATAATAGCAAGGGATCGTGGATATATTTAAATTTATTTGGGCCTTTGTAGATCATAAATTTATTGTTTACACTATTTAATCATTGTTTCCTGTGGCAACAGTTAGAACAATCAACCCTTCAAACAGAACTTGAGAAGGAAAGACAAGCCCTCAAGAGTGCCCTTGGAAAAGCCCAGTTCTCAGAAGAAAAGGAACAAGAGAATAGTGAGCTCCGCACAAAACTTAAACAATTGCAGGTGGAGATTTGTTGTTTTAGAATTTATTCTTACACTTAAAAATGGTGATATCTTAGGAAGAGACTTAACCTGGTCTAACATATTGTAAGCTACTCGAATTATTAGAAAAAGAGGAATTCTTAGTGGTGCAATATTATAGCTTCTGTTCTCTTATGACTGTGGTTTAGAGTAGAATTGTTGTTACGATGGTGCAAAGAGGTGGAGGCAGTGTCAGTAGTAAACAGTATACTGTGTACACGCATGGGCAAAAGCAATACCTTGTATTCCTTCTAGAAGCAGATTTGTAACAAGATTGAGCTACAATTACCACATTTGTGCATTCTTCTTCCACTGAAATTCTTTGTAATTATCTAGAAATTTAAATAGAGTGGATTATGTGCAGTAGGATTTTTTTTTTTTTAGAGACAGAGTCTCACTTTATCGCCCTAGGTAGAATGCCATGGCATCACACAGCTCACAGCAACCTCCAATTCTTGGGCTTAGGCGATTCTCTTGCCTCAGCCTCCCGAATAGCTGGGACTACAGGTGCCCACCACAACGCCCGGCTATTTTTTTGTTTTGCAGTTCAGTGGAGGCCAGGTTTGAACCCGCAACCATCGGTATATGGGTCCGGTGCCCTACTTGATGAGCCACAGGCGCCGCCCCTGCAGTAGGATTTCTTAACTGTAAATAGTTTTCACAATTCCCATCTCAGAAAATATGCTATTAAAACGCAGTCATTTTATATTTATGGGAATGTATGGCAGAATATTTTTATGGCTGTTCTCACAAATAATATACCCAACAAACTGCAGGAGAAGCTGGTGGATAGAATTTTTTTTTTTTTTGGTAGAGACAGAGTCTCGCTTTTTCACCCTCAGTAGAATGCCATGGTGTCACACAGCTCACAGCAACCTCCAACTCCTGGGCTTAGGCGATTCTCTTGCCTCAGCCTCCCGAATAGCTGGGACTACAGGCACCTGCCACAACGCCCAGCTATTTTTCTGTTTCGCAGTTCGGCTGAGGCCAGGTTTGAACCTGCCACCTTCTGTATATGGGTCCGGGGCCCTACTTGATGAGCCACAAGCTCCGCCCTGGTGGATAGAATTTTTAGATAATTAAACTCTCAAAGAGAACAGATTTCTGAACAACAAGTACTAGAATCAACACTCAGATCTCTAAAGTTGTAAGGTCAGGGGGCCACTCAGCAGGCTGAGGTAGCAGCTTTTGTCACCAGAAATAAAGGGTCAAAATTTATGTGGTTTGGAGGAATGCTTCCAAAAACCCCATGCAGGGGGCCTTGTAATAGATAAGACTAAGATCACTCAAATTCTCTCTTCTTCCAACACCTCAAATATTTTCCCCCAAATTTTAAGGAAATCTGATAACCTAGAATTTAATTTTTCTTGCTTTCTGAAGCAAATATTATAAAAGATGTACATGTTTTCCATTCTTGTGTGAGTTGTGTATGTGCCTATTTGGTCTTCATTGGGTTATCACTTTGTATTTTTTTTTTGTTTTTGTAGAGACAGAGTCTCACTCTATTGCCCTTGGTAGAGTGCCGTGGCTTTACACAGCTCACAGCAACCTCTAACTCCTGGGCTTAGGCGATTCTCTTGCCTCACCCTCCCGAGTAGCTGGGACTACAGGCACCTGTCACAACACCCAGCTGTTTTTCTGTTTCGCAGTTCAGCTGAGGCCGGGTTTGAACCCACCACCCTCGGTACATGGGGCCGGCACCCTACCCACTGAGCCATAGGTGCCGCCCATCACTTTGTATTTTTAGTACGGAAATTTTCAAATCAGAAAAAAGAAAAACAAAATTTTTTTTTGAGACAGAGTCTCACTTTGTTGCTCTTGGTAGAATGCTGAAGTGTCATAGCTCACAGCAACCTAAAACTCATGGGCTCAAGTGATTCTTTTTGTCTCAGCCCCCAAGTAGCTGGGACTACAGGCATCCGCCACAATGGTCAGCTATTTTTAGAGACAGGATCTCACTCTTGCCCAGGCTGGTCTCTAACTCTTGAGCTCAAGCAATCCACCGGCCTCAGCCTCACAGAGTGCTAGGATTACAGGTGTGAGCCACCTCACCTGGCCAAGAAAATAGTCTTATGATCCTTTGTTTGCCCATCACCTGACTTAAACAGTTGTCAGCATTCATTGTTTCATTTTGTCCACCTTTCTTGTTGCTGGAATATTTTAAAGAAAAATCTCATACATCTTTATTTCACTGATAAATAATTCAGTATACATCTCTTACAGAAAAGGACTAAAATATATTCTTCAGTGGACTTTTCTAAAGTAGAAACTAAAGTTAGCTTTCCAGAATGCTGGCCCTTATAGGACTATCTGAATTAGAACTAGGTCATTTGGTTACTTGGCCAGCTAACCTCTTGATACAGAGTACAAGTTAAACCAGACCCACTCTTGTCTTTGTGTGTCATTTGGTTCCAGTGAACCATCCTGGCTCAAGAAAGGAGACAGTTTGATAGGAACGAGAACTGCTCTATCAGTCTCTCCAGAGTTACTTGGCTCTTTCATTTCTCCTCCTCTGTTCTCAGAGCATTTATTTGGCCCAGCATGGACCTCCGACCTGAGTTGATATATCTTTCCAAGTCCAGCGCTTACATAGACTTGCTGTATTAGGTCTTGGTTCAAACTATGAAGAGAGTGAGAACCTGTTTTCTGGCTAGTCAGTGGATGGACTGACTTAGAGTCAGATCTTGTATGGCCAGGATTAGATAGTATAACAGAAATGGCTGCCTCAGTGCAATGGGTGGGGACAGTTTACAGAAAGAAGACTCTAGATGGATAGGGCACTTAGAAACAGTTAATGGAAATTCTGAATTCTCCATGTTAGTTAAGAGGGTTACACTGACTTTGAAATAAAGAAATCATTCAGGTAGATCAGGGGAATACAATCAGTAGCTTAGGATGAAAAATTATTTTTCTCTATAATTTAGGGAAATTTTAGCAGTTTCTTTTTACTTGAAAGAGGAAGCATCTGAATTTAGTTCTGTGGTCTAGATAGATTTGCTAATATGTTAGTAGTGAAACTAAGCTGGCATGTAACAGATAAACTCCCCATTTTACCCCCTCCATAGGATGACAATAACCTGTTAAAACAGCAACTTAAAGATTTCCAGAATCACCTTAACCACATGGTCGATGGTTTGATTCATCCAGAAGAAGTGGCAACTCGTGTGAATGAGCTAAAGGCAAAACTGAAATTAGGAGTTGGGGAAATAAGGTAAGAGAAAATCAAGACCTCCAAATGTGGGTGCCACACAAGCTCAGAGTTGTGAGTGTGAGGTTCAGTGATAAACTCAGCCTTCTAAGTTTTATTCATGGCCGATTTCTTTTTTTATCTCTCTTTTTTTTTTTTTAAGAGTCTCATTTTACGCCCTCAGTAGAGTGCCAAGGTATCAGCTCACAGCAACCTCCAACTCCTAGGCTTAAGCGATTCTCTTGCCTCAGCCTCCCAAGTAGCTGGGACTATAGGTGCCCGCCACAACGCCTGACTATTTTTTTGTTGTAGTTTGGCTGGGGCCAGGTTTGAACCCGCCACCCTCAGTATATGGGGCCGGGGCCCTACCCACTGAGCCACAGGGGCCACCCTTCTTTATTTTTTTTTCTTTTGAGATAGAGTCTCACTATGTCACCCTTGTAGAGTGCTGTGGCGTCACAGTTCACACTAACCTCAAACTCTTGGGCTTAAGCGATTCTCTTGCCTCAGCCTCCCAAGTAGCTGGGTACAGGCACCCCCCACAAAGCCCAGAAATTTTTGTTGTTGTTGTTGTTGTTGTTGCCTTTGTTGTTTGGCAGGTCCAGGCTGGGTTCAAACCCGCCAGCTTCCGTGTATGTGGCTAGCACCCTAGCCACTGAGCTATAGGCGGTGAGCCGTGGCTGATTTCTTTTGTAGGGCTCTCCTATGGCGTTTCTATGACTGAAATGCAAGATTTTTAAATTTTAATTGTCACTTTAAAAGAATTTTGTGGCTCGGCGCCTGTGGCTCAAGTGGCTAAGGTGCCAGCCACATACACCTACCTGAGCTGGTGGGTTCGAATCTAGCCTAGGCCTGCCAAACAATGATGGCTGCAACAAAAAATAGGTGGGCATTGTGGCAGGCACCTGTAGTCCCAGCTACTTGGGAGGTGGAGGCAGGAGAATCACTTGAGCCCAGAAGTTGGAGGTTGTTGTGAGCTATTATGCCATGGCACTCTACCCAGGGTGACAGCTTGGGGCTCTGTCTCAAAAAAAAAAAAGAATATTGTACATTTTAGATATTTTATACTTTTTGGTATTAACTCTAAAAAATAAAGGTTTTAAGAGTAGTTCTTTCTTGAAAGTTCATTCATTACATATGGTCAGGAAGCAGAGTATATTGTACATTTTAAATAGAGAACAAATACCAAAAGAAAGCTGAAAATTATTTCAATTATATGAAACGGATATTTATTCTATGAGCAAGCACTGTTAGCCTGACATAAGCTTATGTTTTCAGAGTAGCAGCAGTCATTTGATAAAACAATGATTTGCTCTCAGGAGATGCTCTAAGTAAATTGCTATAAATTAACACTGATTCTTCCAGGTAGCTATTTTTACTCTTGTACTACTGTTAGCAGCATGTTTGTATCCAGCCTCAAAAATAAAATTTCACATTTATAGTGTCTCTTTTTTCCTCCTTGCTTAGAATTCATAATCCTTCAGATGTCTTAGGGAGAAGTCTTGCTGATTTACAAGAACAATTTAGTGAAATTCTTGCACGCTCCCAGTGGGAAAGAGAAGAAGCACAAGTCAGAGAGAGAAAACTCCAAGAAGAAATGGCTCTGCAGAAAGAAAAACTGGCAAATGGACAAGAAGAGTTCAAGCAGGCGTGTGAAAGAGCTCTTGAAGCAAGAGTAAGGAAAGGGAAGAGGCAACTGGAGGGAAGTGTTTGGCAGATATTAATATTTTTTAGCAAATTACTATGCTTCCTTTCTCGTGTAAATATAACACAATTGTTATTTTAACTCATAATAAGTCATTTTTTTGTTTTTTTGTTTTTTTTTTTTTGAGACAGAGTCTCAAGCTGTCACCCTGGGTAGAGGGCTGTGGCGTCACAGCAACCTCCAGCTCTTGGGCTTAGGCAATTCTCTTGCTTTAGCCTCCCGAGTAGCTGAGACTACAGGGGCCCATCACAACACCTGGCTGTTTTTTTGTTGCAGTTTGGCTGGGGCCGGATTCAAATCCACCACCCTTGGTATATGGGGCCAGCGCCTTGCTCACTGAGCCACAGGGGCCGCATGACAAGTCAATTTTAATGTGACTAAAATTCAACCCTAAATATGGTTATGATATCAAAGTCAGGCTTGTTTGTGACACTGTGCTTTTCTTGTTCTGGGAACAAGTAAGAGATATTTTATGACAGGTGAGTAAATAATACCACTTTACTAGAGTATAGTGTGGTGCCAAAATCTGATTGTTTTTTTTTTTGGATGTAATGATTTTAACGAAACAAACATTCAGATAGATCAAATGGATCATAGAAAGCATTCTAGATAAAACTATCCCCAGTAACTCATTAGTGCAAAATTTCATTAACACCCTAAATTAAAATGAAAGATAATTCCATAGTGTTTGTTTAAAATAGTTTACTTAATAATCATTCTTGAAACTTGATTTTCTCACAGATTAATTTTGATAAGAGACAACATGAAGCAAGAGTCCAGCAGTTAGAAAATGAAATTCATTATTTGCAAGAAAATCTAAAAAGTATGGAAGAAATCCAAGGCCTTACAGATCTCCAACTTCAGGAGGCGGATGAAGAGAAGGAGGGAATTCTAGCTCAACTCCGAGAGTTAGAAAAAAAGGTAAGAGAGTCTAGGAAGGTGAGACACACAAATACCTGCTTCCTGGGTGCTGCCTGCTGGTGATCAGGTCAGCAGAAAGGAGTATTATCCATAGTAGCCTCTGGATTGCTGACACAAATCTGAACTTGCCCTCAGAGGGATCTGGATCCATGTCGCCCAGGTCCTGAGACCAGGGTGTCATCATAGGTGGAAATGAGAATTGGCAACATAAGGAGTGACTTGAGTGTCAATTAGGTGGTACTTCAGAGATAGTATTGGGATGAGTTTGACTCCTTAGAAAACTCTTGCCCAGTTGGATACGTCCATGGGAAATTATTTTTAAACTCCTCATTTCCTTTCTAATACCCGGCCTCTTTGTGATGGCTTTTCTTTATCCCACCTCAACCATTCTACTCTCATTGTGACATCTTAGACTGTCAAATTCAGAAATTGCATCTGCCACCTCTGAAATCACAAACTGAAGTTTCCTACTCTGATCATGACCTTTTATGACATCCCTACACTAACAGTTTTTCAGTCTTATTTTATTATTTTATTTTTTTTGAGACAGAGCCTCAAGCTGTTGCTGTTGTTAGAGTATGGTAGCATCACAGCTCACAGCAACCTCTAATTCCTGGGCTCAAGTGATTCTTCTGCCTCTGCCACCCAAGTGGCTGGGACTACAGGTGCCTGCCACAATGCCCGGCTATTTTTTTGGTTACAGCCATCATTGTTGTTTGGCGGGCCCAGGCTGGATTTGAACCCACCAGCTTAGTTGTATGTGGCTGGTGCCTTAGCCCATTGAGCCACAGGTGCCGAGCCAGTTTTTCAGTCTTATTGAGCTTCTGATTCATTAGCCCCACCTTTCTATCTGTTAAGTCCTTCCTATCTTTACTTGCCTCCTTGTCCAGTTTTAAATTCCATGTTTTACCACTAAGCCATTTTTTGCAAATACCCTCAAATCTCTTGTCCTTTTCTCTTATTTTATTTCCCTGGCAAAACTGAAGCTCTCTGTGTTCTTTGGGCCTGTACCCATGGCAGGAATACTTGAAGAAAAAAATCATCCCTATAGTGTAGAGGTGCCATTAAAAACTGATAGTTGCCAGCCTCAAGTGGGAAACATGACTCTTTACTCAGGCAAACTCACTCTCATGCACCACTGTTCCATATCTTCTCCACTCCTCTCACGTGCCGCCTCCCCCTTTTCCCAGCCTTGGTGAATATTTTGCTTCATCCTACAATGAGAATCCTTAAATTCCCAAGCCCTATTGAGTCCACCTCAAAAATGTGCCTGGAATATATGTTCTTTTTCCTTCCCTGATGCCACCACCCTCATCTAACTGTTACCTCTTCTGACAACTGATGTAGCTGCCTGACAGGTCTGCTACTTCCTCTCATGACCCTGTTCCACACAGCAGCCAGCTTCCCTTGTTGTTAGGATAAAAAACAAAGTTCTTAAGCATATGAGGCCCTGCATGATTGTCCTCTGGTGAGATAACTCTTTTTCTCAGTATGCTCTCTCTTTCTTTAGGTTCCTCAGAGATACCAAGTTCTTTCTTCACCACCATGTTCCCAGGGCTGGATTTAGCAATTTTGAAGGCTGTTCCATCCATTTCTTAGTGATGGTGCCATGGAAGGTTTTTCCAAGGAATGAATTAAGTCAATGAGCACTAAGATTCTAGCCTAGGAAGACTGATTCTAAATTTATCTTAATGTTGAGATTTTTAAATTTGTTCAGTGGATATTTATGGAGCATCTATGTATGAGGTATTGTTCTAGGCGTGGTATGTGCAGCAGTGAACAGAGCCCCACCCTTCTGCAGCTTAACTCAATTCATTCCAGCCCAAGCAAGAGTAGGACCCTGTCTCTACTAAAAATATAAAAAACTAACCAGGCATTGTGGTGAGTGCCTTGAGTCCCAGCAACTCAGGAGGCTGAGGCAAGAGGATCACTTCAGCCCAAGAGTTTGAGGTTGCTGTGAGCTAAGATGATGCCATGGGACTCTACTGAGGGTGTCAGAGTGAGACTGTGTCTTAAAAAAAAAAATCTGGGGGTGGCGCCTGTGGCTCAAGGAGTAGGGCGCCGGCCCCATATACTGGAGGTGGCGGGTTCAAACCTGGCCCTGGCCAAAAACTAAGAAAAAAAAAAAAATCTTAGTTCATTGCTACCAAATGATTCATGTTAATTACTTTTTCCTTTATTTTAGAAGAAACTTGAAGATGCCAAATCTCAGGAGCAATTTTTTGGTTTAGATAAAGAATTAAAGAAACTAAAGAAAGCTGTGGCCAACTCTGATAAGCTAGCCACAGCTGAGCTCACCATTGCCAAAGACCAACTTAAGTCCCTTCATGGAACTGTTATGAAAATTAACCAGGAGCGAGCAGAGGTAAGTCAATTTGTACAGAACAAGTTTCTACAGAAGTTTGAGAAGTTGGCACTGCTCATACTTCTCATACTTCTGTCCCAGCAGGAGTTGCAGGAAGCAGAGAGGTTCAGCAGAAAGGCAGCACAAGCGGCCAGGGATCTGACTCGAGCAGAAGCTGAGATTGAACTCCTGCAGAATCTCCTCAGGGAGAAGGAAGAGCAGGTCAGTGTTGGTATCCTGAGACTTTCTCCTTACTGGGTTCTTAACAGTTCCTAAGGGACTAAATTACTATAGGTGATATTCCTCAAAGAACTGCACAGTGCAGTCAATAATCAGTACTTTATCTTCTACAATGTGTCAGGTAGAGTGCAGTAAAGGAGTAATATGGCTTTCTCACGAGTAAAGTATAAAGAAAAACTATAGAGTTATAATCAATTTGGAAGGATAAACACATCTAGGAATGAATTAATTCATTGGTGACTTTGTGTATGTGATATTTTAATAGGTTCGAACTGAGATGGAGAAAGCAGATGCAGGTACTGAAGGAGTAAACTCACAGGTGCTAGAGTTAGAGAAACTGAATGAGACAATGGAGCGACAAAGGACAGAGATTGCAAGGCTGCGGAACGTACTAGACCTCACTGGGGCTGGTAAAGTATAGGACTTTGATTTTTGCAATGTTTTTTTTTTTGGAGGGGGGGGAGACAAGAGTCTCACTTTATCACCCCAGTAGAGTGCAATGGCATCATAGCTCACAGCAACCTCAGACTCTTGGACTCAAATGATTCTCTTGCCTCAGCCTCCTGAGTAGCTGGGACTACAGGTGCTGGCTATTTTTTTTCTTAGAGACAGGGTCTTGCTCTGGCTCAGTCTGGTCTTGAACTTGTGAGCTTAGGCAGTCCACCCATGTTGGCCTCCCAGAGTGCTAGGATTAGCCTCCCAGAGTGCTAGGATTACAGGTGTGAGCTACTGCGTCAGGCCTTTTGCAGTGGTTTTGTGGTTCTAAAATCAAATCATCTTGTTTGTTCTTTGCCTTTGGAAAATGTATTCACTTGTTGCGAATAAATACCATGCTTGATTTAGAGAGCTATGGTAGTTAACTTTAATAAGTAATATCAAAGAATTTAAAAACATTTCTTGTAAGAGTAATATTGAGGGACTTGATTACAAAGAGATAAGAGGTTTTATTTGTGATGTCAAAAGAAATAATGTTTACAAATCTTTTTGGGTTTTTTGGGGTTTTTTTTTTTGATACAGAGTCTCATTTTGTCGCCCTTGGTAGAGTGCTATGGCTTCACAGCTCACAGTAACCTCCAGCTCCTGGGCTTAGACTATTTTCTTGCCTCAGCCTCCCGAGTAACAGGACCACAGACACCCGCCACAATGCCCGGCTATTTTTCTGTTGCAGTTTGGCCGGGGCCAGGCTTGAACCCGCCACCCTTGGTATATGGGGCCGGTGCCTTACTCACTGAGCCACAGGCACCGCCCTACAAATCTTTTTGGGTTTTTTGACTATATATAAGGATGTGCTATCCTCTTAGTGTTAGCAAAAACTAATCACCAGCAGGCAGACAAAAGTCAGCTTTGAGAAACTGATAAAATTTATTGGCTATCATGGAATCTCTTTTGCATTTTGAGAGGGAAAAGAAGTAAATGATTTCATACTAACTTCATAAAATGGTGTTCCTTTACAGACAACAAAGGAGGCTTTGAAAACATTTTAGAAGAAATTGCCGAACTTCGTCGTGAAGTTTCTTATCAAAATGATTACATCAGCAGTATGGCCAATCCTTTCAAAAGACGAGGCTATTGGTACTTTATGCCACCACCACCATCATCATCAAAAGTAGGAATTCTGTGATGTTGGGAGGGTTTACTGAATTCTCTTGAAGTATGGCATTGTCCCATTCCTCAAATTGTGAACAGATACCAAGAACATTTCTATGCTAAACTGTATATTGAGGTTCTTCGGAGTTTTTAATGTTTGAGATGAAAATAGGGTCTTCCCTGGAAAGATGGCAAATGTCTATTTATGTCCATTTATCTGTTGTGGGGTCCCTGGAATGAAGATGCTGTAAGGGAAAAAGGGAACTTGAGCTCAGAGAGCCTGTTGAAACTGAGTATAGAATTGTGCAGAGGCTCAGACAGGAAAATAGGCACCTGGATTTCATTTCCTTTTAACAAATATTCATTCAGTCCATACTGAAGTCTAGGCCAAGTACTAGGCAGTGGTGGGGTACCATAGTAAGTGATACAACCCTTGCTCTCAGAGAGCTCATGGGCCCTGTCAGTATGATTACAAAACAGTGATATGCCTGTGACAAGAGACTTGACCTTTGTGTTGTAGTTGCAGAAATGTTAAGGATTATCTCCTGGGGAAGTTCAGGAGGGAAGCCTTCACAGGCATGGTTGTGCAGTTAGCACTTAGCAAGCAATGAGAGATGGGCTTTTAGAAGGGAGGGCTTGTGTAGAAGAGGTGAATTGGCTTAACCATGGCAAATAGCCTTGTGGGGCTGGAGGGTTTGATGATAATAGGGAAAGATGAAGCTGGAAAAGTAGTTTGGGGTCATGCATTTTTGTAAAGGGCCTTAAAATGCCTTCCACTTAATAATGTAGGTCATGGGAAATGATTTGTTCACGAACATGGCCAGAGATACACTTTAGGAAGAATATTCTGGCTAAGTGTGCAGGCTAGACTTGTGGCAGTAAGCTTTCTGTTGGGCTGTTTGAACTGATTCAAGTGAAGAATAGAAGGAGATGATTAGTGAGTCTGGAAAAGGAAATATAGGAGGTTTTTTTTTTTTTTTTTTGAGATAGAGCCTCAAGCTGTCACCCTGGATAGAGTGCTGTGGCATCACAGCTCACAGCAACCTCCAATTCCTGGGCTCAAGCGAGTCTCCTGCCTCCACCTCCCAAGTAGCTGGGACTACAGGCGCC
>CAUYRH010082903.1:0-14170 GCA_963574655.1 Perodicticus potto | reverse complement strand
AAATGGCCGGGCGTTGTGATGGGCTCCTATAGTCCCAGCTACTTGGGAGGTGGAGGCAAGAGACTCGCTTGAGCCCAGGAATTGGAGGTTGCTGTGAGCTGTGATGCCACGGCACTCTATCCAGGGTGACAGCTTGAGGCTCTGTCTCAAAACAAACAAACAAACAAACAAACAAACAAAAAAGCAACAGGCAGGCTAATAGTTTCTCTCAAAGATTGACAGGCGCAGTAGCTCACAAATGAAATCCTCACATTCTGGGAGGCTGTGGGGGGTAGATCACTTGAGCTCATGAGTTCAAGACCAGCCTCATCAAGAGTGAGAGCCTGTCTATCTCTACTAAAAATGAAAAACTAAGGCAAAAGGATCACGGGAGCCCAGGAGTTTGAGGTTGCTGCGAGCTATGACACCAGGGCATTCTACCAAGGGCAAAAGAGTGAGACTCTGTCTCCAAAAAAAAAAAAAAAAAAAAGGAGAGAGAAAGAAAAAGAAAAAATGCCACATATCACATAAAAATAAGGTCAAAATGTGAGGAGAAAAACCAACAAAAGACCCTCCCTGAATGTTTTGTTGGGCCATCAGGAAAGGAATCTCTGTCTCTTATTAAACCAAGTTTATTCTCAAATCAGAATTTTATTATTTATGGCTAAATGCTGCAGAAAGTCTTGAAAGAAAGTTAACCTTTAAAACACAGCAAAATGTTATGTGATGCTCCAACCATAGAATTCCACATCCACGTATCATCCTATAGAAATACACACTGCGTACAAGATACAAAAATGCTTGCTGCAGTATTATTTGCAACAGCAAAATACTAGAGGCACCCTAACGGAATACCAAGTTATTAGATTACAGTAGATCTATTCTGTGAAATATTATACAGTCACTAAAAAGTCTAGGACAGACCTACACGTGGCAAGAGGAGGGGTCATGAAATCGAGAATTAATGAGTGAAAAATGCAAGTGACAGAGTGTGCAAGTAGTGATTCCCATTTTGGTTCACAAAAGGCAAGAGGAAGGATGTTACAATGTTATAAGGAAGAATATATTCTTTATAACCAAAATATTAATCAGTTACTCCCTGAGAATAGTGATAAGGGAAACTTTCACTTTCTACTGCATAATATCTAAACTATCTGACTTTTTAAAAATAATTTGCCTCCTTTGCTTTTTGTAAAAAAAAATTTTATCTAAAAAAAATGAAGATCAAAGCGGAACAAAGCTAGATAAGTATGAAAAGGAACCTCTAAAGCTGCCACCATAAAAGATAGACAATAGCTCGCCATATTCTTTACACAGCAGTACTGACAAGACACCTTTGGAACTCAGTAGAATAGTGAAAATGGTACCACAGGAGCTAGGACTAGGTGGCTGGGGGACTTTTTTGTTGTTGTTTTTTGAGACAGAGTTTTACTTTGTCGCCCTTGGTAGAGTGCCCTGGTGTCAGAGATCACAGCAACCTCTAACTCTTGGGCTCAAATAATTCTCTTGCCTCAACCTCCCGAGTAGCTGGGACTACAGGTACCCGCCACAGGCCCAGCTATTTTTAGAGACGGGGTCTCACTCTTGCTCAGGCTGGTCTCAGACTTGTGAGCTCAAGCAATCCACTCGCCTCAGCTTCCTAGAGTGCTAGGGTTACAGGCATGAGCCACCTAATATCCTATCCTACTTTCAAACAAGAGGTTAATTTTTTGCTTTTCTTTTTTGTCCATTTTTCAACATTTTCCAAATAAAACAAAGAGGAAAAAGAAATATCTTTAGATCCAATTTCAGAGACAGCCAGAAGAGAGGCTCTCGATGTACAATGTTGTCCACATGTCAGATTAACTTACCATTTCTAACACTGTTCTAAAATTGGAACTAGTTTAAATTATCTTAATAAACTTCCAGTATATTTCTCTACATAGAATATAAAAACAAAAATCTGCTGAGTTTTTAAATACACAAATAAAATAAAACTTCTAGAAATCTACACAAACCAATTCACTAGGGAACAAGATCAAAATGGTACCTGCTTTCCATCATGGCAAAACTGACTTTACGGAAGCGCCAAGGAGTATTTTCTGAGCTTAGGATATGTAAAGTGCTGAGGTAAGTAAACCACAGAGTCACAGTCAATTTTTTTATACCTGCTGTAAAAGTACATATTCAAAACACTCTTCTTAACATTCTTTCCTTTACAAAAGTCTTCACAAAACCATGGAATAGCTTCTCTTATGCTTGGCATCTTTAAAACTTCTCGTTTTAATTATTTATACATCCAAACGTTCTATTTCATGCTACCTCTGGCAGAATTCCTTATGTGATGCTTGAAGCAGTGGTCTCCAAATAGTAATAAACAAGCAGCAGAGTCCTTGACACAGAAGAAACAATTCAAAAAATAATAATTATTATTAGATTCATAACTGAATGCCTTGGACATCTGGTCAAAACTCTCAGTCATAAAGAACTATTATTATAGGGGAGAGAAGATTCAGCTCTATCACAAATAGTGAGAAATTCAGATCAATGAAACATACAGAGAGGACCAGAAAATAAGAAAAAAAGACTGAATCTCTATCCCTTAAATTCCCAGTTTAGGATGAGAAAAACTAAACAACTAGAATCCAATATCATCAGGGGATCGAGATTTGCCCAGGACTTTAAGAGAAGTGGTCCCTAATACAGTATGAAGGAATCAAAGAGAAGTTCTCCCACAATCTAAAAGTATCTTGAAAAATGAGCCCCAGAGAACATTGGCGAAGTGAAGAAAATGCCGTAGGCTGGAAGAAAAGGGATATCAAAGAACACATCTTTGGGGAAATTAATTTGGCTGAAGCAGAGGATGTGAAAGAAATATGTGGGAACCAGCTCGGGACGGGCCCTGCATGCTAAGGAAATTTTGAATTTGATCCCAAAATGAAGGGAAGATCTTATAAGGGCCTCTAGGATTAAAAATAAGTAGTGGAAATAGAGGAAGAGAAAAAGGATGGAAGGGGCTGAACTGAAAAAAAATTCCAATTCCAAAATAAATTATAAAGTGAAGACTTTGATGCTGCTGCCAATCTGAAGATGAAAATTACAAAGTGACAACTTTCACTTGCTTGGTTTAAAAGACTCAATCTGTCCCATCTCTGGAAAGACTTGATTTGAACCTGAATATTAAAGATGAATCAGGTGTCAAAGCTGATCTGTGTGTTGCTAAGCGATGCTGTACGTAAGTGCTTCTTGAGAGAAAGCAGCACTTCACGTAAATGCCTTTTTATTGACAATGAAAACCAATCTGGCTTTTATTGTGGTGTCTGTTACTCCTTAAAAGCCTCATCTCAAACAAAAGAAGTAAAACATGTATTTTTTAGTATTTAGCATATAAAAATCAAATCTTATGTAACACACCAGCTCCAAGTAAATCCTCCAATAACATAGCATGTTTTCTAAGTCAGTATGAAATATATATACTGCCCCTCTGCTAAGAGGACATGTGTTTTAAAATGACAGGAAAAGATCTGTCTTGGTTTGATAGAGCCTTGAGACATGTAGCCAGTGTCCGGGAAATTGTTTGGGGTCATGTGCTGGCCAGCCCTGGGTTAGGAGGTTTTCTTACTACCCAGGAATGGGAAGTAAGAAAATAGCTAAGTAACTTGGCTTCATAATGAACCAAGTTATATTTGATTCTGATACAGAGCTTTCACAGGCCTTTTTAAAAATCTTCTCTTAATATTCCTCGAATGAAACTTGAATCAGTTGCACTGTTATAAATATTTCTGGCTTTTTAGTCTAGAACACCTTGGAGGTCATCAAGCAGCTGCTTCTGTTTGTGGCTGACTTATTCTTTCTCACTTCCTAAAAGTCCAACCTAATTCTACCTCTACATATTCTAACTCTTCGTCTTAGTCACTCCTCCCACCTTAGACACATTTTTCTAAGTCAACCAGCCCTAATCCCAATGTTCATCCAAAGCCATGCCTTGTCATTTTGTATGGAAACCAAGCCCACTCTCCAACTTTGACGAGGCCTCCTGTAGCCACAGTCTGTCCTGTGTACCTTTTACTCCAGCATCCCAGAGCTATTACAGAAACAGAGGTAATTCCTGGCCTAAAGAATCGGGCTAATGAAACGGCCTTACCAACCATCAGAGAAATACAAATTGGAAACAAGAACCAAGATGTAGGTGGCAGGAAGGAGACAGGTGCCCTGAGAGTTTTACAAATTCTGCAGTACAGTGGAAGACTTAGCAGGAAGATTTTTAGAAAGAGAATTTCCGAAGGTGTAGGAAAAGGCTCCTGATTCTGAAATACACAAGAAAATGAAGCTAGAAGGGAAAAAAATAGTGAATTCTTCAAAAGATTCAACTAGCTACAATCGGTTTATGTACAGAACTTCAAGGTGAGGGGCTAGGTCATTGGGGTGCCACACCAAAATGCAAACTTTATAACTAAGCCTACTGCAGTACTGCTTAAAATACTTTTCCTTGATCACTAACCCTTCTTAGATAGTTTTATTCCTACCACGAGAAACAAAAGAAATAATGAAAGGTGGCCTGCTAATGAACGAGCTACTAGAGAAAGCCAAATTGTCAAACAGAAAGTAAGAGAAGTAAACTCCTAACACATAGTAGCCCCCTTAAAGAAAAACAGCACAAGTGTCCCCTTTGTTTTGTTTTGATTAAACACCTGAGACTCAACTTGTTACCTCTAAGAGTTTATTTCATAGACTTGAAGAGCCTGAAGCAGACAGTAGAGGTGCAAACTCACAGCTTCAGTTCCTACCACATCACATTTCAAAGACCCTGAGAAGCCAGCCTCACACGGAAACACAAATGGAGAAAGGAAAGCCGACCACCAGCCGCGCCTGTCATCGTCTGCCACATTTTTACCCTTTCAAAGCCTCAGCAGCTTGTCCTCAGCTGCTGGCACTGCCCTCTACCTTCTCGGCGGTGTGGTGATATTCAGCAATGAGGTATGTAGGACAAGTTTGCAATCTTAATTGTCCAAACTCATGTACTGAATTGTACACTTAAAAATGGTTAAAATGGTAAGTTTTGTGTTACACATATTTTACCACAATAAAAAATTAATTTAAAAATTTAATCTTCTAACTTAGGAGTAGAAATTGGTATGAAATGATAAATTTCTTATGCAACCACTACCAAAAATTCTGATACATGCTTAATTACCCTTAATACTTGAACCCACAGGAGGATTTTATTTTTGCTTAGCCGATAATTTCAGTGTCAGCTAATCATCAGCAAATGGATCAGATGATGAAACAGTAAATGTTGCAAAGAAAATTAGAAACTTCTGAGGATACAAAGAAATTGGCCCCCTCATGCATTGCTGGTAGGAATATTACTGCAAAAATATCACTTTCAATAAACAGTACAAGCTCAAATTTATGTAATATGTCTTTTATTCTAATAAATAAAATATAGCCTCTTCTACTGTGAAATTCTTATTTTTATAATTCAGATTTTAGGGCAGCATCTATGGCTCAAGGAGTAGGGTGCCGGCCCCATATACAAGAGGTGACAGGTTCAAACCCAGCCCCGGCCAAAAAAAAAAAAAAAAAAAAAAAAATTCAGATTTTAATTTCTGTGTTTTAGGAAAGATAAATTTTTTTTTTTTTGCAGTTTTGGACTGGGGCCGGGTTTGAACCCACCACTCCTGTATATGGGTCTGGCACCCTACTCCTTGAACCACAGACACCACCCGAAAGATGAATTTTCAATCTTTAAAATAATTATAAAAAAATTTTCTCAGTGTATGCCACACCTTTTGGGGGCAAGACACAATTGTAAGAGGGACTTTACCTAACAAATGCAATCAGTGTAACCTGGTTTCTTGTACCCTCAATGAATCCCCAACAATAAATAAATAAATAAAATATTTAATCCACCTCCATGTATCTAAAAGAAAATCATATAAGGAAATGGTAGGGGTAAACTCCAACTACTGTTAGACTTTTTCATTTCATCTGTTTTTCCATTTTCTAAATAGGTTTTCTTCAATCTTATTTTTGGTAATTTCCTGAAATAATAAAGCAATGATCTTGTGATCTAGCACAATCCAATTGTGAAATTTACAAACGCTATCAACACCAAACTGAGATGCAGCCCACGTTGGTAAGGGTGAGTAAGATAGAAGGATGAGCCAGAGTAAGGAGAAGCCACCCCCGGAACATGGTTCCATGACCAGCAACACTTCACCCTAGAGCAGGTCCCGCCTCAGACCTGCTGGATCAGAAACTACGTTCAACAACGTCCCCAAATGATTCCTGGGCACTTTAACGTTTGAGAAGAACTGAAGATGATCGAACGCACATGACTAAGTGAAAATGCTCAAAAATATCCAACGGACTAAAGGCTGATGAAAACTATGGCAATAAAGCAGAAGGGAAGAATTTTCGATTTATAGATTTAAGAATGAATCAAAGTTCAACCATAAAATTGATGCTTCTTTTAAAGATAGCTTCATTCAAAGTGGGAGCTCTGCATCTGGCAGAGACAAGATCACCTGTAGGGCCCAGATTTGGGCTTTATGTGAGTTCCCTCTGTCTCACGAGGAAATTTTTTTTTAAAATGTCATATAGGGCCCCCCAAATCAAGGATCTCCCTGGGCTGGAAGTCCCCAGGGAGTCCAACACTAGCCCCTTAATGGATCCCTTTGTAAGGAATTAAAGCTTTCACGGATCATGATCCAGAGGTCAGCAGAGTTCCACAAAGGGAACATTCAATACATAGAATCACTAAATGGTGAAAAGCAGCCCGACTCCACCTTTCTCATTTAAAGGTTGTCTGTGAGAAAGAGGAGTTCAGAGTTGGCTCAATAATAAGCTGTATTTGTGTATCATTTTAAGAATTCTGAGGATGTTTCAGAGAAGACATGTTTGGGGTTCAAAATGGTATATTTGGCTTAAAAACTTCAGCTTTAGGTAGAAGAAAAACACCTGATGGTTGTTTTGCAAACATATCTTTATTTATATCCCAAAATAAATTAAATATAAAATTTCAGACGGCAACAAAGGAGAGGTCTACATTTGGCAGCACACAAATTTATGTCACAAGGATGCTAATTCAACATCCATCTTAGTGTCAGTGACTTAAGAGGAATGTTTTTTTAAAACACAAAAATCAAACACCTGGACATATTCTGGTCCTCAAGGACTAGCAGGATATGACAAACCAGCCTCTGTACAGTCACAGATTTGCCATTAACGTTATCTAAAAAGCTCTGATTGGCTTTTCACCTCTGAAAGAATACAATCCCTTTAACCTGTTTAGTCATTTTTGAAGATGAAAACCTAACAGGAAACTTTTTTGTCCTCTTATTTCTTTCTTAATGAACACGTTACTTATTCATGTTTTTGCGTCATCACTGACTTCACTCTTCACTTCGTATCATGATTCAGTCTTCAAAGCCTTGTATTTTTTTTACCTTGAAATGTCCCCAGTACCCATCTCTAATGCTTCAATCTGACTTCTGTCCCCTTCGATAACTCCCTGTCTCCCTGAGATGGATGTAGTCTCCTTTTTAGCCTCTTTGATTCCAATATTCATCCATCTGATTCATCTTACACACTGTTGCAGCCCAATCTTCCTTAAATAACACTTAAATCACATGACTCCCCTACGTCAAATACTCCAAATTAGAAACTATGATGAATAAGAAAAGTTCAGAATATCCACATTCATCATTAGAATCAGCACGTCCTATTGTATGTATTTACTGACTTTCTACACTAAGTAGATGCATTAGTTTATTACAGACACTATAAAACATAGCCACCAATGTAGTAGATTAAACGAATACAAATTTACTTTCTTACAGATGTGGAGTTGGAAGTCTCAAATTGGTTTCTGTGGGCTGAAGTCAAGAAGGAGGCAGGGCTGCTTCTTTCTGGAGGCTCTGAGGAAACAATCTGTTTCATGGCCTTTTCCAAATTCTGGTGGTTACTCATGGTCCCTGGCTTATGGCCTCTTTGTCCACCTTCAAATTGCATCGCCCCAATCTCTGCTTCTGTTACATTGCCTTAGCCTCTTCTTGTGTCCCTCTCATAAGGACCTTGTGATATATTGGGCAGATAATCCAGAACTACCTCCTCACATCACAATCCTTAACTGAATCACTTCTGCAAAATTCCTTTTTCCATATACAGTAACATCAGAGAAATTATAATATGCACATTTTAGGGGGACATTATTCAGTCTGCCACAGAAGATTCCATGCTGAAAATTAAAGCCAGACTAATTACCTTAAACCACAAAGCAGTAACATCATTTCTAGATGTTAGAATGAAGTAGATACAGATTTCCCTATTCCTCCCACTAGGTAAAATTTAAAATCCTATATTTTAGGCCAGGTGCAGTGGCTCATGCCTGTAATCCTAGCACGCTAGAGGCCGAAGCGGGAAGATAGCTTGAGCTCACAAGTTTGCAACTAGCCTGAGTGAGAGGGAGACCCTGTCTCTATAAACAACTAGGCGTTGTGGCAGGCACCTGTAGTCGTCCCAGCTACTTGAGAGGCTGAGGCAAGAGAATCGCTTGAATCACGAGTTTGAGGTTGCTGTGAGGTATGATGCCATGGCACTCTACCAAAGGTGACAAAGTGAAACTCTGTCTCAAAAACAAACAAACAAACAAACTCTATATTTTATATGTAAAAGAAACATAAGAAGACTCTGAAAAATAAAGAGAACAAAACACACTGGTTAACACCTTAAGACCCAAGTAACAACATGGTGGTGGCGCATTTCCTGAGTTTTCTCTTTGCCTTACATATCCTGGTCTTGGAGCTAAAGAAGGTAGAAATCCAGAAATGCCAGCAGAACTGATTTTTTTTTAAAGCCCCAACAAAAGCTTGACTAGAAAAAGGGGTATCCTAGTAAGACAGAAAACCATCAGACAATAACTGCCTTCTCCAGCTAAATACCACTGGGGCAGGGGGGGAGGGTCATGGCCCTATCCCATCAAGCCAGCAAAGACTGAGAGGGGACCCCACATTTCCACTCCTTCCAAGCTGTAAGGAGGCACTCCTATTCCCTCTCTCCCTAGCTAGAAAAGTGTCAAAAAAGACTGAGGAGGGAGAGCAGCGCCCGTAGCTTAGTGGGTAGGGCACCGGCCACATATACTGAGGGTGGCAGGTTCAAACCCGGCCTAGGTCAGCTAAAACAACAATGACAACTGCAACAACAACAAAAAAAAAATAGCCAGGCCTTGTGGCGGGTGCCTATAGTCCCAGCTACTTGGGAGGCTGAGGCAAGAGAATCACTTCAGCCCAAGAGTTGGAGGTTGCTGTGAGCTGTGATGACTCGGCACTCTACCCAGGGTGACAGCTTGAAACTCTGTCTCAAAAAAAAAAAAAAAAAAAAAAGACTGAGGAGGGAGCCAGATAATGATGCGTGGCCCCACACCCCACTGAGGTGTTAATAGTGAAGCATGGAATTCCACCCCAACCAGGCTGTGGCGGGTACCCCTCCTCTACCAGCTGAAATGGTGTCAAAAGACCCTAGTGGCCAGTGAAGACTTTCACCACCACCCTTCAGTAACAAGGCCGCCTTGTCAGTGTCAGCAGAGAGCACATGGGGAAACTGGAGCCACCAACTCAGTAACAAGAAGTACCAAGAAGTGCTCTGACCTCAGGTGAAACCGAGGCTGGGTGGGGAGCCTGGACTTCTGCCTCCATCTGGTAGTACAAAGTGGCAACCAGCCCTCACCTCCTCCCACCACTTCTTGCTGGAACAGTGTTTAAGCGTGATCCAGAGTCCCACAACATAGTAGAGTTAAACATCCAGGTTGACATTGTGTGACATTGATATCAACCAAATTTAAAAAGGCAATCAGTAAATGCTGACACCAGGATGAGACAGAGACATTAGAATTATATGACAAAGACTTTCAAGTAGCCAAGACAAAAACGCTTTGACAGACAATTACAAACACACATGAAACACACAGTAAAACAGAAAGTTTCAGAAAAGGAAGAGAAGATACAAAGAAGAACCAAAGCAAAATTTTAGAATGGAAAAACACAATGACCAATATTTAAAATGCAGTAAGATCCTTGAAAAGAAGAGTAAATTAACCCCAAGCAAGCAGGAGGAAATAGTAAATATAAAAACATAAATAAATGAAATTTAAAACAAATAAAAAGTATAGACAAGAAAATCAATGACACAAAGAGCTTATTCTTTGAAAACATCACTAAGGCTGACAAACTTTTGGCAATACTAAGAAAAAAAAGAGAAACAATATAAACTACTTATGTTGACTTGGTGCCCATAGCTCAGTAGTTAGGGCACTGGACACATACACCTGGGCTGGTGGGTTTGAACCCGATCCAGGCCTGCAAAACAACAATGACAACTACAACAAAAGAAAAACATAACTGTGTGTTGTGGTGGGCACCTGTAGTCCCAGCTACTTGGGAGGCTGAGGCAAGAGAATCACTTAAGCCCAAGAGTTTGAGGTTGCTGTAAGCTAGGACAGCACAGCACTCTACCAAGGGTAACATAGTGAGACCCTGTCTAAAAAAATAATAACAAATAAACAAATAAATTACTTATATCAGAAATGAAGCCAAGAATATCACTCCAAATCATGTAAACATAAAGGAAATTCGGAAATTCAGATGAAATGAGCTAAGCTCTTAAAAAACACAAACCCAATATGAAGTAGAACATTTATATAGGCCTATACCTATTAAGGAAAGTACATTTATAATTTAAAAACGCTAAAAAAAGAAATCCTCAGGCACATATGGTTTCACTGGAGAATTCTACCAATCATTTAAAGAACTAACACTAGTTCTACACCATGTCTTACAGAAAATAAAAGAGAATAATTCCAAATTCATTTAATGAAACTGATATTACTGACATGAATATCAGACAAAAAACTACCAAAAAACTACAAACCAGTATCATTACGAATACAGAAAAATTTATCTTTGACAAAATATTAGCAAACAAAATTCGGCAATATAAAAAAAAAGAATTACATACACATCATGACCAGGCAAGGCTTATTCCAAGGGGGCAAGGCTCATTCAATATGTGAAAAATGATCAATGTAATCCATCATATTAATAGAAAGTCACGTGATCATATTAAGCAATACGTAAAAAGCATCTGATAATATTCAATGTCCATTCATGGTAAGAACTCCCAGAAAAAGAAGAAAAAAGAACTTCCAGAAAAATAGAAATAAAGGTGAACTTCCTCAACTTCATAACAAACATCTACAGAAAACCTCCAATCAACATTATACTTAATGGAGAATGGCCAAATACTTTCACCCCAAGATGGGAAGCAAGACAAGGATGTGTGCCCTCATCACTCTTTACTGATCACAGTGCTGGAAGTTTTAGCCTGTGCAAGAAAGGAATAAAACAAAATAAGAGGCATCCAGATTGCAAATGAAATAAAACTGTCCTGTTTGTACATGACACAGTTATATATACAACAATTTCCAAGAATTCACACATATGCATGCTTGCACACAAACACACACACATACAAAACTCCTAGGTGTCAGGATACAAAATAAGCACAGAAAGTCAACTGTATTTATTGTAAGCAATAAACATGTGGACACGAAAATTATAAATATCATTCATTCATATATCCAAAAAATTACATAATGCTGATGAAAGAAATCAAAGAGGATCTAATAAATGGAGAAAAATATTGTATTTATAAATTAAAAGACTCAACAATAGTAAAGATGTCAATTCTCCCCAAACTGGTACAGAATTTTATTTTAATACATTTCCAGTCAAAAATCCAAGTAAGATTGTTTGTAGATATAGACAAAATTATTCAAAAACTTACACCAAAAGGAAAAGGAAGTGGCATTGCTAAGACAATTGAGTTAAAAAAGGAGAAAGTAGAAGGAATCCTTCTCGTGACAGTAAGGCTCACCAGACAGGTTCAGTAATCAAGAAAACATAGTATTGGAGAAAGGAGAGACAGACAGATCAATGGAACAGGATAGAGAACAAAGAAACAAATACACACAAATACACTCACCTGATTTTTTACCGTGCTGTGAAAGCAATTCAATAGAAATAAGATTGCCTTTTCAATAAATGGTGCTGAAGCAACTGGATATTTATGGACCAAGACAGTGAAACCTGACCCAAGTCTCACCAAATAATGTAAAATCTATCACAGAGTCAAATCTAAATATAAACTACAAACTGTTTACAACAAAAATATGAGAAATCATTGGGATCTAGGGCTAAGCAACGAGTCTTAAACAATACTAAAAACATGATCTAAAGAAAAAGAAATTGGAATTCACCAAAATTTAAAACTTTTGTCCTATAAAAACACCTTGTTGCAAAGATGACAAAACACTTTATAGACAGAAGAAAAAATTGCAAAACATTTATCAGGCAAAGGACTAGTACTAGAATATATAAAGAATTCTCAAAACTCAATAGTAAGAAAACAATACCAAAAAAATGAATGATTTCAATGGAAACTCCTGCAGAATGATATACAAATGATGAATAAGTATACAAAAAGTTGCTCAACATTATTACTCTGGGGGGGAATGCAAACTAAAACCACAATAATATATCATTATCCCTCAGAATGGCTAAAATAAAAAACAGTAACACCACTAAATGCTGACAAACAAGCAAAAAAACCTGTATCACTCATACATTGCTAGTGAGAATGTAACATAATACAGCCATTCTGGAAAATACTTTGCAGTTTTTTAAAAACTAAACATGTACCATTTGTACATTCTCAGGTGCTTATCCCATAAAAACAAAGATTTATGTTCACACAAAAAAAGTACACAAACATCCACATTTTGGAATACTACTCAGCCATAAAAAAGGAACAGATTACTGATACATGCAACAACCAGGATGCATCTCCAGAGAATTATACTGAGTGAGAAATGCCAAGCCCAAAGGTTACATTCTCTAGGACTTCATTCTTGAAATGACAAGAGAAATAAAGGAAGAACAGATTAGCATTTTTCAGGAACTAAAGAGGGAATAGGAATGGGAGGGAAGTGAGTGTGGCTATAAAAACACAATACAAGGGATCCTTATGGAAATGAAAATGGACTTTAACTTGATTGTATCAATGTCAATGTCCTGGTTGTGACATTCCATTATAGTTCTACAAGAAGTGGCATTTGCAGCTTAGCACCCATAACTTAGTAGTTAGGGCGCTGGCCACGTACATCAAGGGTGGCGAGTTGGAACCCAGCCTGGGCCTGCTGAACAACAATGACAACTACAACAAAAAAATAGCCAGGAGTTGTGGTAGGTGCCTATAGTCCCAGGTACTTGAGAGGCTAAGGCAAAAGAAGTGTTTAAGCCCAAAAGTTTGAGGTAGCTGTGAGCTATGACGCTACAGCACTCTACCGAGGGCAACTCTGTCTCAAAAAACTAAAAAACAAGTGGCATTTGGGGTAAGTGGGTAAAAGGTACATGGTATCTCTCTGTATTATTTCTTACAACTGCAAGTTAATCTACAATTATCTCAAAACAAAATGTTTAATTAAAATACATGTAACTTTTAATTAAAACATATGCAAATCAGACCACGTCACTCCTCTACTCAAAACCCTCCACTGACTTCTCCTCTCACCAAAGGCCTAGAAGACTGAACGACCCCTCATCTCCTCTGCTCTCCCCTTGAGCCACAGTGGCTTCCGGCCCATTCCCATTCAGACCTTCACCTCTTGCTCCCTTAGCATGGAACCCTCTTCTCCAAATTACCCACGTGGGAAATATAAATTAGTGCAGCCATTATGGAAAACAGTATGGAGGGTCCTTAAAAAATTAATAAATTTTAAAAAAACTACCATATGATCGAGCAATCCCACTACTGGATAATATCCAAAAGAAATGGAGTCACTATGTCAAAAACAGCCCCACTCCGGTGTTCACAGCAGCACTATTCACAACAGCCAAGACAGGGGACCAGCCAAAGTGACTACTGACGGGCAAATGGATAAAGAAAATGTGGCGTGTCTACACAAGGGAATACTGTTCAGCCTCTTGTAAAATGAAAGCTCTGTCATTTGCAATGGCATGGATGGATCTGGAGGAGATTATGAATGAAAAAAGCTAGGCCTAGACAAATGCTGCACAATATCACTCATGGGTAGGATCGTAAAAAGTCAGATTCATCCACGTACAGTGCAGAGTGGCAGCTACCAGGGGCTGGG
>CAUYRH010082899.1:0-38596 GCA_963574655.1 Perodicticus potto | reverse complement strand
TTCCCCCACCCCACCGTGTCATTAATTGTCATTAATTATCGTCATATCAAAATTGAGTACATGGGATTCATGCTTCTCCATTCTTGTGATGCTTTACTAAGAATAATGTGTTCCACTTCCATCCAGGTTAATACAAAGGCTGTAAAGTCTCCATCTTTTTTAATGGCTGAATAGTATTCCACAGTGTACATATACCACAGCTTGTTAATCCATTCCTGAGTTGGTGGGCATTCAGGCTGTTTCTACATTTTAGTGATTGTAAACTGAGATGCAATAAACAGGCTAGTGCAAGTGTCCTTATGATAAAAGGAATTTTTTCCTTCTGGGTAGATGCCCAGTAATGGGATTGCAGGATCAAGTGGGAGGTCTAGCTTGAGTTCTTTGAGGGTTCTCCATACTTCCTTTCAAAAAGGTTGTATTAGTTTGCAGTCCCACCAGCAGTGTAAAAGTGTTCCCTTCTCTCCACATCCACACCAGCATCTGCAGTTTTCAGATTTTGTTATGTGAGCCATTCTCGCTGAGTTAGATGGTATCTCAGGGTGGTTTTGATTTACATTTCTCTAATAATTAGAAATGATGAGCATTTATTTATATGTTTGTTAGTCATTCATCTGTCTTCTTTAGAGAAGGTTCTTATTCGTGTCTCTTGTCCATTGATATATGGGATTGGTGGATTTTTAATGTGGATTAATTTGAGTTCTCTATAGATCCTAGTTACCAAGCTTTTGTCTGATTCAAAATACACAAACATTCATTCCAATTGTGCAGGTTATATATTTGCTCTGGTTGTTGTCTCCTTAGCTGTGCAAAAGCTTTTCAGTTTAAACAAGTCCTATTTGTTCATTTTCGTTGTTGGAGCAATTGCCATGGCCGTCTTCTTCATAAAGTGTTTCCCCAGGCCAATATCTTCTAGTGATATTCCTATGCTTCTTTGAGGATTTTTACTGTTTTGTGCCTTAAACTTAAGTCCTTTATACATCTTGAATCAATTTTTTTGTGAGTAAAGAAAGGTATGGGTCCAGTTTCAGTCTTTTAAATGTGGATATCCACTTCTCCCAGCACCATTTATTGAATAGGGAGTCTTTCCCTCAAGGTATGTTCTTGTTTGGTTTATGGAAGATTAGGTGATTGTAAGATTTTAGTTTAATTTCCTGGTTTTCTATTCAATTCTAAATATCTATGTCTCTATTTTTGTGCCAGTACCATGCTGTCTTGGCCACTATGGCTTTGAAGTATAGCCTAAAATCTGGTATGCTGATGCCCTGGCTTTGTTTTTATTACTAAGAACTGCCTTAGCTATATGGGTTTTTTTCTGGTTCCATACAAAATGCAGAATCTTTTTTTTTTTTTTTTTTTTGCAGTTTTTGGCCAGGGCTGGGTTTGAACCCACCATCTCCGGTATATGGGGCCGGTGCCCTACTCCTTGAGACACAGGCACTGCCCAGAATCATTTTTTACAAATCTTGAAAGTATGATGTTGGTATTTTAGTAGGAATGGCATTGAATAGGTAGATTGCTTTGGGAAGTATAGACATTTTAACAATGTTGATTCTTCCCAGCCATGACATGGTATGTCCTTCCATTTGTTAATATCCTCTGCTATTTCCTTTCTTAGGATTTCATAATTTTCTTCATAGATGTCCTTTACCTCCTTTGTTGGGTACATTCCTAGGTATTTCATTTTCTTTGAAGCTATGATGAAGGGAATTGTGTCCTTGATTAGCCTTTCATCTTGACAATTATTGGCATATACAAAGGCAACTGACTTTCAGACATTGATTTTATATCCTGAGACATTACTGTATTCTTTGATGACTTCCAGGAGTCTTGGGGTTGAGTCTTTGGGGTTCTCTAAGTATAAGATCATATTGTCAGCAAAGAGGGAGAGTTTGACCTCCTCCGCTCCCATTTGGATGCCCTTTATTTCCTTGTCTTGCCTAATTGTATTGACTAAGACTTCCAGCACTACATTGAATAGTAATAGTGACAGAGGACAACCTTGTGTTTCCAGTTCTAAGAGGAAAAGCTTTCAGTTTTACTCCATTCAGTAAAATATTAGCTGTGGGTTTGTTATCGATAGTTTTGATCAGTTTCAGAAATGTGACATGTATGCCTATACTCTTCAGTGTTCTGATTAGAAAAGGATGCTGGATTTTATCAAATGTTCTTTCTGCATCTATTGAGAGGATCATAAGGTCTTTGTTTTTGCTTCTGTTAAGAGGGTGAATAATGTTTATGGACTTGCGTATGTTAAACCAGCCTTGCATCCCTGGGATGGAACCGACTTGATCATGATGTATAACTTTTTTGATTATAAGCTGTAATCTATTAGCTAGGATTTTGTTGAGAATTTTTGCATCTGTATTTGTGAGTGAAATTGGTCTGAAATTCTCCTTTTTAGTTGGTTCTTCTCCTGGTTTGGGTATCAGGGTGATGTTTGCTTCGTAAAATGTGCTGGGGAAGATTCCTTCCTCCTCAATTTTTTGGAATAATTTCTGCAGTATGGGAAGAAGCTCTTCCTTGAAGGTTTGATAGAATTCTGGTGTGAAGCCATCCGGACCAGAGCATTGTTTGGTTGGAAGATTTTTTATTGTTTCTTTAATGTCAGTGCTTGAAATTGATCTGTTCAGGAGCTCTATTTCTTCCTGGCTTAGTCTAGGGAGAGGGTGTAATTCCTAATATTGATCTATTTCCTCCATTGTCAAATTCCTGGACATAGAGTTTCTGGTAGTATTCAGAGATGATCTCTTGTATCTCTGCAGCATCGGTTGTTATTTCCCCTTTATCATTTCTGAATGAGGTTACAAGGGATTTTACTTTTCTATTTCTAGTTAGTCTGGCCAAAGGTTTACCTATTTTATTTATTTTTTCAAATAACTAACTTGTTTCATTAATTTTCTGAATGACCCTTTGGTTTTCAATTTCATTGACCTCTCATTTAATTTTGGATATCTATTTTCTTCTGCTGGGATTGGGCTTAGATTGTTCTTCTTTTTCCAATTCCATAAGATGGCTTGTGAGTTTGTTGAAGCGTTCTCCTTCTGTTTTTTGAATGTAGGCATCTAAAGCAATAAATATTCCTCTCAATACTGCTTTTGCAGTATCCCACAGGTTTTGGTAGCTTTTGTCTTCATTATTGTTATGCTCAAGGAAGTGAATTATTTCCTCTTTTATTTCTTCCTGCACCCAACTGTCATTCAACAGAAGGTTGTTTAATTTCCACGCCTTTCTTTGGGGTTGAAGATTTTCTGTTGGAGTTGAGTTTCACCTTTAGTGCCTTGTGGTCTGAGAAGATATAAGGTAAAATTTTAATTCTTTTGTTTCTGTTGAGATTTGTTTTGTGTTCTAGTATATCATCAAGTTTGGAGAATGTCCCATGGGGTGATGAAAGAATGTATATCCTTTATCTTTGGCATGGAGTTTTCTATATGTGTCTAGAAAGCACAATTGATCTAGGCTATCATTTAAGCCCCTTATATCTTTATTTAATTTCTGTTTGGAGGATCTTTCCAGCTCAGTAAGAGGAGTGTTAAAGTCCTCTGTTATTATGGTGTTCTAGGATATCATATTGCTCAGACTGAGTAAGGTCTGTTTAGAGAATCTTGAAACATTTAAGTTGGGTGCATAAATATTTAGAATTGAAACATCTTCTCGTTGTATTTTTTCCTTGACCAATATAAAGTGACCATCTTTGTCTTTTTGACTTTAGTTGCTTTAAAAACCACATGTATCTGAAAATAAGGTCGCAACTCCTCTTTTCTTCTGAATTCTGTTTGCCTGAAAAATTATCTTCCAACCCTTAACTTGGAGTTTTGATTTGTTTTTGAAGCTAGGTGTGTTTCTTGCAGACAGGATATGGATGGCTTGTGTATTTTAATCCAATCAGCCAATCTATGCTTCTTCAGTGGGGAATTCAAACCATTAACATTTATTGAGATAATTGATAAGTTTGGTAGTGCTCTATTCATCTTTTTTTTGTGAGAGTCCATTGTTTAGTTTTATCTTTTTCATCAGTGTGGAAGTTAGGTTCTGTCCTTTAATTTCTGAGCTCTTATTTTGCTGTTTATCCATTTTGATGGTCAGTGTGTAGAATAGGTTGAATTATTTCCTGTAGAGCTGGTTTTGTTGTGGCGAATTTCCTCAATGTTTGTATATCCGTAAATGATTTGAATTCTCTGTTAATTTTAAAGCTTAGTATAGCTTAGCAGGATATAGAATTCTGGGCTGAAAATTGTTTAAGTAGATTAAAGACAGATGACCATTGTTTTCTTGCTTGGAAATTTTTATTAGAGAAGTGTGCAGTTACCCTGATGGATTTGCCCCTGTAGGTCAACTGGTGCTTATTGATGGCAGCTTGAAGAATGTTTTCTTTTGTCTTGACTTTGGACAGGCTCATCACAATGTGTCTTAGAGAAGCTCGGTTAGAGTTGAGGCAACCTGGGGTACGATATCCTGCTGAAAGGAGTGTGTCAGAATCTTTGGTGATATTTGGGAAATTTTCATTTATAATATTCTCTAATATGGCTTCCATTCATTCACCTGGGGCATTCTTCTTCCCATTTTGGGATATCTATAACTCGTATGTTTGAACCTTTCATAAAGTCCCATAATTCTATCAGTGACTGTTCTGCTCTCTCTCTCTTCTTTTCTGCCTCTTTAACTATCTGAGTTATCTCAAGAGCTTTGTCCTGTACTTCAGAGATTCTTTCTTCTGCATGGTCTAATCTGTTGTTGATACTTTCTACTGTGTCTTTAAGTTCCCTAATTGACTGCTTCAGTTCCTTCAGCTCTGCTATATCCTTTCTATATTCTTCATATCGTTCAGCTCTTATTTGATTCTGTTTTAGGATTTCCTTTTGGTTATTTTCCACTTTATCAGCAGTTTCCTTCATTGTTTCCATCATTTCCTTCATTGTTTTCATCATCTGTATTCTAAATTCCCTTTCTGTCATTTCTAAGATTTCTTTATAGATGGAATCCTCTGCAGTAGCTACCTCATGGTCCCTTATGGGGGGCGGGGAGTTGCTCTGGACTGGTTTTTCATGTTGCCAGGATTTTTCTGCTGATTCTTCCTCATGAGTGATTTCTTTTATGTGTTTCCTTGCCCTAATTTTCCTTTCACTTTCTCTTGATCTTTAAGTTGCCATGCCACTGGACTAGGGTTTCGATGAGTCCTTTTGGTACAGGTCCAGTAGGATGAGAAGATTGAAGAGCAAGAAAGGAAAAAAGAAAGAAAAAAAAGGAAAGACTGGTTGGTGCCTCTAGCTCAGTGAGTAGGGTGCTGGCCCCATATACTGAGGGTGGCAGTTGGCCAAAAGTCCAACAAAAAAATAGCCCACCGTTGTGGTGGGCACCTGTAGTCCCAGCTTTTCAGGAGGCTGAGGCAAGAGAATCACCTAAGCTCAGGAGTTGGAGGTTGCTGTGAGCTGTGATGACACAGCACTCTACTGAGTGTGACAAAGTGAGACTCTGTCTCAAAAAAAAAAAAAAAAAGAAAGAAAAAGAAAAAGGAGGAAGGAAAAGGGGTAGGTAAAAGGGAATATTTACAAAAAGAAGAGAGGCACAGAAAGAGGAAGACAGGAGCAATATAAGTGTATATTGTAGGGTACTTTGATACAACCATAAAAACCCTCTAACCTCTGGGGGGTCCCGGGTTGAGTGGATCCCTTGAGGTCAGCAGCTCTTTGCTAGCCTGTTTGGACACAGTACCCCACCTCAATCATGTAGAGAGGTAAGACAAAAATGGTATAAATCAAACCCAAACAAGCAAACAGAAAACTTACAGGATAAAATTGGGGGGGAAATCAAATAATAGGGGTAGAATCACTAGCAAAAATGAAGTTCTAATTGTTAAAAAAGTCAACAATGGAAAAATATATTTAAACTAGAAATATGAAGAAAGAAAAGAAAGAAAAAAATAGAAAATAAAAATCTATAGGGAAAATGTTTAAATTAAAAACAAAAATGAAGCAGTATATATATATATATATATATCTTGCTGAATATTTTCTGGGCAACAGGTGATCTTCTGGGATATGAGATGTTAATCACAATGCTGATAGAGCTATATGAGATGAAGACCGGAGGCCTCTGCTCATTTCTCAAACCCCACAAGGTGGAGAGCTTAAATCTCTCCTCTGCCCACTAAAAGGCACTTTAAACTGCTAACCTTTACTAAGCAGTAGCTTTCCCAGGAAAGTGTCACTGGGATCACTCCTGAAGTGGCTGTCCACTTACCCACTGTGCCAAAACCAGTCTCACTCTATGCCCCTGAGGGCTAAGGCCGCAAGGTGTCTCAGTCCCCACCATTAGACTGCTCAGTCACTAGACTACTCGCTCCCGCCAGATCCTTGCCCTGTGACCCTGAGGGTGGAGCTTGCTGGTGCAGTTCTTCTGCAATGCCTCCTCACAGCTCACAGCAGAACACTATTAGCTCTGTCTAGCTCAACAGCCCCAGACAACACTTAAAGTCCTCCGCACTCTTGCCCTGGTTCTCCCAAGGTAGTTCAACTGAGTGCCAAGTCCAAAAACACCAAACAGCTCACCAGTAAGGCCTTTCCAGTGTGTAATCTCACTGCTGCTGTACTTACAGCTTCCGGCAGGATTATACCAAAAGACTACATGCAAACACTTGCCAGATCTCCACTGATTTTGTCTTCCTTATGGGATCCAGAAGTCTCTTGCTGACTCCCTGTGTCCCCAAAGGGATGTTTTTGGTCAGAGCCCACCAGCCTGAAATGCCTGGAATCTCTCTCCCCCGACTCACTGCCCAGTTGCAAGGAAGCTGTTACTCGGCTGTCATCCTCCACCTGTATATTTCTAACCAGCCTAGTCTAAGCTCCAGAGAAGTTACAATTTAGATCTAAAGGTAAAGTACATAGTATTTCACAAGCATTGGGACAAAATAGTGATTATATTTTCTTGTTTATTTTTTCTCTTTGCCCTGGCACAAATTTTTAAAAATTGACTACATAGTGATCAGGACTGGACACTCCACTTGTAGCATCAGAGGCACACATGGACAGATAAACTGAGAAAAAAAACAAAATTAACAAAGAAAATTCAAACCCAGCTTTCTTCCCTGGAGGAATGAATGGTTCAGAACATATCTGTGAAACACTCAACAGCACATCTTAAAGCCCCCATACATTTAAAGCAGATCAATTAAAAAAAAAGGAAAGCAGACACAATGGTTTGGTGGCTGTAGGATATTGACAATCCTGAACTAGCACTTCTATTTCTACATGTGCCAAATGCTCCATTGCTCTGTGGCAATTTCAGTGTTCTCTTTCTCATTCCCATTTCTCCTAGTATTTTCTAAACATCCCTCATATAGAATTTCCTTTCTAAAACTGGATTTAATTATGACAATTTCAGACAATGATCCATGTCATGTACTAAAAAGAACGTATTCCAGTTGTTTTCTAAGTCAGAAATATGCCCTTGATCGTGAAAGTCACAGAACAAAGTTCTTGGTTTTGTAAAAAAATAAAGTATCCTAGGTAAGGCCAACAATAGAGATTTAGATTGTTTATAGCAAAAAAAAAAAAAAAAAAAATTAAATTTAATTATCTCATTTATGAACTTAAGTTTTAATAGGTAATTTAGAATTAAAAATTATTTATTTATGTTATTGTTAGGGATTCTTTGAAGGTACAAAGAATTAGTTTACACTGATTAAGATTGTTAGGTAAAGTCCCTTTTTTAATTGTGTTCCACCTCCAAGTGGTGTGCCATACACTGTGACCCCCCCCATCCGCCTCTCTACTCCCCTCTCCCGTTCCCTCATTCCCCTAGCAACCCCTTGTATTAGCTCATCTACTGCCTTCATATTAGAATTGATTACATTGGACTCTCGATTCTCCATTCTTGTGATGCTTTGCTAAGAAGAATGTGCTCTTCCTCCATCCAGCTTAATACAAAAGATGTAAACTGTCCATCTTTTTTAATGGCTGAATAGTATTCCATGGTACACATATACCACAGATTATTAATCCATTACTGGGTTGGTGGGCATTTAGGCTGTTTCCATATTTTAGCAATTGTAAATAGAGCTGCAATAAACAGTCTAATACAAATGTCCTTATGATAAAATGATTTTTTTTCTTCTGAGTAGATGCCTAGTAATGGGACTGAAGGATAAAATGGGAGGTCTAATTTGAGTTCTTTGAGAATTCTCCATATTTCCTTCTAAAAAAGTATTATTTGCAGCCCCACCAGCAGTGTAAAGTGCGCCCTTCTCTCCACATCCATGCTAACATCTGCGTCTTTGAGACTGTGTGATGGGAACTATTCTCACTGGGGTTAGGTAATATCTCAAGGCAGTAAAAAAATAAATAAATTAATTAATTAATTAAAAGTGGGATTAGGACTTACCCAAGTAGTTAAAGTTAAATACTTTCTTCAAGCCTATCTATATTTCAAACTACTATTTGAGAGCCTGAAATCAGGTCACAAAACATAGTTAAAAGTCACTTGAATGACTCATTATAAACATGCACAACAGAAATATTGATATTATGCTTCTTCCTTTTCTTGACTGAATGAGGCAAATATGGCCTAGATGAAAACTACAAACATTCTCATGAAAGACATAATTATAATTATAATCACCTTAAACTTTCTCATTTCTATTTGAGTACAAATGTTACTAATTATGTCCAAAATTTAGATTCTGAAACCTATTGTAGTGATAGAACATTTTCTTCATTCAAATTACTCATCAATAAATAGTTTCTTTCTCTCTAACAAGTGTATCTGATTAGACTTAAATTTTTCTCTAGTTTTCTGATTAGACTTTAATTTTTCTCTTTCTTTATTCAATTCCTATCTTAACTAGGTTGATCATGTTTATTTAAGAGGTTTCAAAGTAAAAGTTTTGTAACTCATGATCTCTAAGCGTCTAACTATATCCAATGGCTATTTTATTCTAACTTTAATAAAGTTTTCCCAAACTATGATAGTTCTGAACCCTTAAGATTAAACTTAGACCAAGCCTGAATACAAAGTTTTTTATAAATTTCTGAAAAATATTTTCAACTAAGTAAATTTATCTTTCGTCTAAGTGGTATCCCAATTACCAACATACCCTCCCATTCAAAATATGTAAGAAAACAATGAGCTTTAAGCTAGTAAATTTTGTTTATTCCAAAAGATCACTGGGTATCCAGCTGATGTTCTATCTGGTTCCTAAAGGATTTATTACTGGTCACTTCTCCAGAAACCGTGTGTGGGGTGGGGGGAGACGAGGGGATAAGGACTGGTATATACATGATATTATAAATCTAATATCACTTGGGAAATTCCTACACAATATTCCATATAAAAATGTTCTTTAATGTGTGTATAGTTATTCAGTTAATAAAACTTATTGAATGTTTGGAATGGGACTTAGATTTACATGTCTTAGGTCATTTATGTAAAGCTTGTTTTTCAAATTAAACAACTGAAATTGTTTATTAAAGAATATACATATTTTTAAGTAAATATGTAGCTTTTAAAGTCCCAGGAATTTGTTTTTCTGAAATCAATATTAGGGCAGTGTTCTGTTCTAGAGACAAATTTTCCACATGATAAATTTAATTCTTTCTTATAAAGGAAAAGGATAAAAAGATGAATATCCCCCAAATACCCTTGCTACAGAATTCTCACCTGTTAGATTTCTTGCTAATCCAGTCACTATCATCTTCATTTTCTGGGTACAGAATATGACTTTTTAAATCAATTGGCACTGAAAAATCTTAAATAAGTTCTAAATATGCATATTATTCTCTTTTCCTTGTTTTATGACAGTATTCTCATTCTGACTGGAGATTTGTTCTCAATGGCGGTTTCCACCCCTTCTGCTGGTGGACTAAAAACCCGATAGTAATTTGCCACAGATTATTTTCTACAGTAAGAGGGTGGTTTCTTACATCTTACAATTAAATCATTGGGTATCTCAATTCTTCCTTAAAAAAATCGTCAGCACACTCAAAGAACCACAACTGCAGTGGCTATTCCTCACCCTCTTCAGCCAACAGAAAGCAAACATTAATGCTGTGTGCCTGCCAAGTGTAGCCAATAGCCTCATGCTCTATGCTGTGTGCCTGTCGAGTGTAGCCAATATCCTAATGTTCTATGCTGAATGCCTACCAACTGTGGCCCACACTCTCACATTCTACATTGTGTGCCTACCAAGTGTAGCCAATAGCCTCATGTTCTATGCTGTGTGCCTACTGAGTGCAGCCAACACCTTCACGTTCTTTGTTATGTGCCTAGTGAGTGTAGCCAACACCCTCCTGTTCTCCTTGGGTTGGTCTTCTGCTGTGCTTTCTCTTGGAAGCTTCCAATTGCTAATGGTAATTTATTAGATACAAGCAAGTACTTTCTCCTGTTGCCAAGTGTCCACTCCCAGGATACTCCGTGTTTCTACGCTGATCACTGGTACCACCTGCTACCGCCCTAGATGTGCTGTCTTTGAGTAAAGCATCTCCACCCCCCGCCCCCCAAGGACAAGCTACCAGGCCTAAGCCATTTACATGAATTATTCTTTATAACAATTCTTTGGGGGAAATATCATTATATAGATGAGAAAATAGAATAGAAAGAGTTTAAAATCCTTCCAGCGAGGAGTATATGCATATTGAACAATTAATCTGGCATATTCTTAACATCTGTCATGGGGAAGAATCATTCCAAACCATTTGTCTCACTTGTTTCAGCATGAGCAGTAGAACAGTCTGTTAGCATAGACTTAATCAGTAGGTAAACTTTTAAAAAATGCAGTTTTACTTGGTTAGTAGGAATACTGGACAACAAGGTGAAGGGGTTTCTGTTAGACTCATAAATGAAGGAAAAGTTACTTTTATGTTTTCCTAGTTTTTTAAATATCCTTTTATCATAATAAGATTAACCAATTTTGTAATCCAAATAATATTGACCATGAGCTCATCTCTCTGATCCTTCTTGACTCAAGATCACTGATGGTCAGCTGTGCAAAATGTAGACTTCAACCTGGCATGTTCAAGTTAACAGAACAGTCACTGGCAATTTCCTATGTAAGTGCTTTGATGTCCATGGTAGATTTCAGAGACTAAAGGTCAGAAATCTTTTCTATTTTTCTGTTTCTCATAACTCCTAGCCTAGCGTCTATGTACATAAATTCTTAATAAACACTTACTGTATATGAATAAAAATATCAAGTTATGGCCAGGAAGAATATTAAGAAAAACTAAAAACACTTATTTCACCATTACTTCTGCCCTTTATCGTACTACTGGTTATTGCCCACAACTACCACAGGCTGGAATTTTAGAAGTACTCATGATCAATACTGGACAGGAAAACTATGTCACCATCATAGGCAGTTTCAAACTAACAACAGAATAGACCTTGGTGAAGTTTAAAGGAAAATAAAGTGGAGTGTGCCATCATGATATCAGCTGATACTGCTTCTTTAAAAATGTGGAAATCTTTGTCATATTTAAAGAAAAATCTTTTTTTAAAAGATGCTTTTAAAACCTTTTAAACCTAACCTTTAACCTAGTTAAAGAAATAAATTTCACAAATAATTCATCATTATTATTTTGTGCTAATGCTACAGATTATACCCTTTTATTACTGATAATTGATTTAACAATATCTTTAGACATTCATAGATCTAGTATTTTGCTTCAAAGTATCTATTTTATAATGAAAGAGAAAATAATAAGTCTTTCAACTAATCAATTTCCATAGAACTAGTTAAAATGCACAACTGAAGAAATGTGTAGTAGAATTAGATCTGTTATTTTGATTTAAAATGTGCATTCTTCGTCATCTTCACTTATAAAGAGAATATGAGGTTTTATTAATAACTGATTAGGCCGTCATAAACATCCCCCAAACAAAATCATGATCAAGTGAAGGATAATGTACCTATCAAGTAAACCACAGCATACATGTAAGTGACCATTCACCATATTAAGTATGGTTATGTCTCCCCTGTGCATGTATGCATGTTATTAGTAATAATAGAAAATTTAATAATTTCAAAAATACATATCCATTAGTTTTCTAGGGTTGCCATAACAAAATGCCACAAACCGAGTGACTTAAACAACAGAAACTTATTGTCTTACAGTTCTGGAGGCTACAAGTTCAAGATCAAGCCATGAGTAGGTTTGGCTTTTCCCAAGGCCTCTTTTCTTGGCATGCAGACAAATAGCTGTCTTCTCACAGTGTTCCTGTAAGATCTTTCCCCATAAGGTCTTTGTTCTCTGCACACTCTTCTCTTTTGATAAAGTCAACAGTCTGATTGAATTAACACCCTCTCTAATGCCCTTATTTTAACTTACCTCTGTAAAGGACCCATCTCCAAATAAGGTGACATTCTGAAGTATTGGGGGTTATGGCTGAAAGACAGGAATTTTGGGAAGGACAGATCAACTCATAATGACATAGAATAAGTATGTGTAGTATATGCTTACATATTTTACAGGTATTGCAGGAAAGAAGCTATTTCCTACTTCTAAAAATCTTCTTTCCTATCTCAACAGTACACACACACAAATCAATTTTACTTTTGCATCATTCTGAATTGTTTTATTTTATATATTACAGAGAATTATGTGCTAAACTGAAATATAAACATTTACATTTTGGTGGCCTAACATTTTTCTTTCAAGGTATAGCTGGCTTTTCATGTATAATCACAAAGTCATTCCTCACCTAGGGATTGTGTATAAGACGCCTTTGATAGTGATGAGGTAAAATACTTTCCTTTCTATAAAAATCCAAATCATCTTACATTGATGCAACTTGAAGAAGGGAAATGTCATTTTCAAGGGCTACAACAGATTCTATTTTATGATTCAACTGATGGAATACAAATCAAACAACATAGCTGCTCTACTCTGGAATAGACGGACACACACAGTTTCAGAGACCATGAAATACACCCTCCTATCCATGGAGGGTTAAGTTGTATATTAAATGCTCACAAAAGCTCAGTGGCATAAGACAATGAGCTCATGGCTGGGGGCAAGGGGATCTCGGTTGCATTCAGCTGAGGGAAGGCTTTGCTCTAGACTATAGACTTCCCTGGGATGGTCATTCTCCAGCTGAGATTTAGTGTCAGGTGTGTTCTGTTTATTTATTTTCCGGTCAAGGCTCAGGAAACAGCAGTCTGCAGAGAAGGTTCTTCTTACGGTGAAGACAGATTTGCAAGGAAGCAAGTGTAGGTACACAACATCCCTTAAGGCACTGGCTCTTTACTGGCACTTGTTATTCCTGTTTTATCCTATTGGCCAAAGCAAATCACATCTGAACCCAAAGTCTAGCTGCAGGAAATACACTTTTCCCCTTTCCTGGGAAGAAATATATAGTCACATGGCAAAGAATATGAGCCAGAAGAGTGAAAAGTTTGGGCCAATTATTCAAGTTATGACCCATAGCGAAGTGATGGGCAATGGAAAATTCTTGAACATCACTATAGTAATGGAAATTTAGAATTAACAGACACAACTGAATTTGAAAATTTAATTCAATGCCCAAAGTTACAACAGAAATAATATCACATAATGGATCCTCAGGCTATGCTTTATACAATGAACTTTTGAAAAGACACCTGCTTATTAATCTGTTGCTAGAGTTTAATTGTTTAATTGTTTAACATATTCACTTTTATTAGTTCTAAAGAAAAGCTACAAAATATGCAGAAATCCTAAGAGTAAGTCAGGTAGTTATTAGTAACATGCTTAAACACATGTATAAATATAAAGTTTATAAATTTCTTCAAAAAATATATTCATATTCTTCCTTCCATTACCCAAATGTTTAAAATATTTTAAGTGAAATAAATTCGTTAAGGAATGTTCAAAAATATAGGATCCTCAAACATAATACTGTTCTAAACCCACTGGGGACTTGAATCTTCATTCTGAGTGGTCCCCTGTATACGCATTAAATACTTTTGTATTTTTCTTCTTATTAGTCAACTTGCTTCATGTCAGTGATTTTTCTCTGAACCTGGGTGGGGCAAGAGCCCCCCTCCCTGCAATCTTCACACGTAACATGAGCTTTCCAGCTGTTATATGTTGTTGTTCTATGGAACACACTTTGAGTAGCAAGGCTTTAAAGCAGTGCTTCTCAACCTGTGGGTTGCGACCCCTTTGGGGGTCAAACGACCCTTTCACAGAGGTCGCCTAAATACATCCTGCATAGCAGATATTTACATTATGATTCATAACAGTGGCAAAATTATAGTTATGAAGTAGAAACGAAAATAATTTTATGGTTGGGGGTCACCACAACATGAGGAACTGTATTAAAGAGTTGCAGCATTAGGAAGGTTGAGAACCACTGCTTTAAAGGCTACTTGCCTAAGGGGTATTTACAAACAAACAACAGCAGGGTATTTAAAGCAACTTACATATCTAAGGTGAGTCTGGTTTTCTTTTATTTTGATCTCCACTTCTTTAATTTTTAAGTTTTCAAAGCATATTTGAATGTATTCTTCTTCCTGGAGGAAGTTTAATATAAACTTTGTTCCACATATTTTTGAAAAGATTCATTAGAGCGTATGAAATTAAGAAACATAACAAAGGTTTTAGCAATCTTCATAAATAGGCATCAATTTATTAAATTTTGTATTGATAATTACAAATACAAATCGTGTGTGTGTGTGTGTGTGTGTGTGTGCATGAATAGGAATAACACTTAAACTAGCAGAAAATGACCCCTGAAAAGAATAACATGCACTTTTAAATCATAGATGAACTATATTTTGCAAGGGTAAATACAAATTGAGATAGAAAAAATTTAATTTTCCCCGAAGCAAAAGGGAAAATAGCCCTACACACCTAATTTTAGACATTTGCTTTAAATACTTGTGACTCCTATCTCTTTCCATTTGAAATGTATACGAATGTTTCTAAAGGTAAAAAAAAGCATTATATTTTTTACAAGCTAGGAATATTTCCTCAAGGAATTAAACACCAGGTCTTTGCAATGTGATCAGATAAGTAAGCAGGCCCCTAATCTCTGTTTCCCAGTGAGATACGCCCTAAGTTCAGCTCTAAGTTTGACTCTAAGTTGCAAACCTACCTCTTATCATAAAGATAAGAGATTTTATTTTTAATAAAGGCAATTAGCAGACCCAAGTTGGTACTCTAATCAACAAGTGAATTTGGGATGGACTATGTGTGGCAAACGGTCTAGTCCTCCTATTTGAGGACCAGTTACTGTTTAATCTGAGAACATCCCTGTACTAGGTTACATTTGCTCAGCTACATAGGAGCTGAGATTTCTGTCCTGCCATCCGTCCTAGCAGACTGTGATGAGCAGCATGTTGGGCTTTAATGCTTATTTAATAATAAAACTGTATTCCTTCTCTTCTACCTTCGTGGAACAGCTTACTGGGTCAAGAGAAGTTTTCGTTTTTAATGTTTTACCAACATACCTCCTGGAGTTGACGCAATGCGTGGGGTGCTTGTATCATTCTCAGGGACTTCTTCCTAAACTCCAGTTTTAAATTCCATAAGGAAAGGCTGGAGTAGTGCTGCTTTTCTGTGCCAAAAGAAAGGCTTACTGGACTGGGGCAAACACAGGCCAGATGTCTGATTTGCCTGCTTTTCCTCTGAAAGCCCAACCCTAAATCATGAATACGTGTACATTCCAATGATAGAAAAAAGTCAATCGTAAATATACCACCAACAATAAAAAGATACAGAAGTTCATGAGAGCATTTGATAGAAACAAAAGCCAGCAGATATAGACTTCTTGACCTGAGTCTTTCTTAGGTATTTTAGGGTGAGATATTCATCCAAAGAAGGATTTCAAGAAGACTTTCTCCAATTGCTGAAGAGAAAGAGAAGATCAGAGTAACAGTGATTATTTTTAAGGTCCCCCGAAATTCTCTTCCATTCACCTTAGACTATTGCACATCCACCTTTTTGAATGGAGCTGGTCGTTGAAAGAATATGGAGAAGGAATAGAATGTCTTTCCAGAATAATAAAAGTAGAAATAAATAATATATAAGATAGTAGCTATCAAAGAAAAGGAGATACACGCAGGTAGAAAGGAGGCAATATCAGAACTTCAAGTGTACATAAGAAAAGGAATATGAGATTGATCCAGCTGCAGACATCAGAAAGAAAGCCGGGCTGCACTCCTGTCAGGAAGCCCCGGCCTAAAAGCACCTATTAATTATTCCAGGGAAAATTCCGTAGAACAGGTTTCTTTTCATATTGTAGGACATGTCTGTGGGCTTTTCTTTCTGTCTGTAAATACCTCGCCTTCACATCACGGCTGCTCAAGTGCTAAAAGTGCCACCTCCTATGTGGCCAAACTTGTCTCATTGCTATTGGTGCGTACATCACACTACATTTTTAAAAATAAATAGATTCTATTTTTCAATCAGTTTTCAGTTTACAGAAAAATTGGACAGTAGGCAGTTCTCGTATTTCCCCTCCCCCATCAATAACATCTCACTTTATTGTGATGTGAATTCTTTAACTATTATATTTTTCCTAATTGTTTATTAACTCATCGAGCTCAAGTGATCTTCCTGCCTCAGCCCCCCAAGTAGCTAGGACTCCAGGCACCCGCCATAATGACCAGCTTGTTTTTCTATTTTTTAGTACAGATGAGGTCTCTCTCAAGCTCAGGCTGGTCTCAAATTCCCAAGCTCAAGCAATCCACCTGCCTCAGCCTCCCAAAGTGCTACCAACCTAGCCCATGTTAAAGAATTTTAAAAGGTAACTTCCCCAGACCACATCTAGGAAAGTAAGCATTAACATGACAACTAGTTTCAAAATCGTGTTAATTTGAGGTCTACTCTTATAAATGTTAAATGAAAAAAGGAGAGAAAGAAATGGCACAAGGATAAATTGATTACTCATGAGAAGAAATTTATTAACTATTGCAGACCCTGTTTGGGTAGATGTTGAACAACATTTGGTAACTGTAATTTTCTCAGCACACATAAAACTAATTATTCATAGAAGTCCTTAGTTGATAATTTCATGTAAAGATTTGACATCTGCTTTTTCCAGACTTTCATTTAACTTACAAATTAGAATTTCAAGTATATATTTTAAAATTATTCCTTGAGAAAATGCAACGAGACTTACTTTTTGGTAAGAGACATCGCCTATAAAATTAAAAACATACACTCGTAAAGATGTTTACTGGTACCCAGACATTGATCCACATTACTGAATTCCTCCAGAGTATATAAATGCTCAAGCCAACACTAAGCAAGTGCCTGCTATTTACAAAATATGGAAAGCTATGATGACCTAAAACGTGAAGGGAAGGTATAACTTATGTTTTCAAATAACCTTTGTCCACTGATAATTTCAGGACTGGATTTTAAAGTTTAGTTCCAGATCAATTCACTATCTAAGAAAAAAAGTGTGGAGCCAGACACTTATATGAGTTTTTTTTTTATATTAAAGTTAAACCAGCCTGGCTTGGCTCACAAATAGTTTAGATAAAAGAAAAATTAGCTGTCTTATTAACATTTTCATGAAAAAGTTTGACCAAGACTTTAAAGAAGTATCTGCCTGTGGTGGCTAGGAGTCAAGGGGGCTTAGATTGGAATCCTGCCCCTGTTCTTTGTAAATGATAAGGCATTATCAAAATCAAACAAACTCAGTCCCAGTTTTTTCATTAGTATAACATATAACAGAGGATTAAATGTGATCATATTTTGGGCAGTGCCTGTGGCTCAAAGGGGTAGGGCCCCAGCCCCATATACTGGAGCTGCTGGGTTCAAACCCAGCCCTGGCCAAAAACTGAAAAAAAAAAAAAAAAAGATCATGTTTTGGGAACACAGCAAATACTTAAGTATATTAGTTATCAATAAGGTAACCAGTACTTCTTTGAACAGTTACTGTGTGGAGGTGTTTGGCTAGAATTAATAAAAGTGGTCATGAACTTTCTGTTTATAAGTAACATTGTGTCAGCTTTACTGTTAAAGAAACTTAACTCTAAAAATAAGAAGCTCAAACTGCTGTTTCCAGTGAATGATACACCCAGGACAAACATGATACATAACCATGTTGACATTATGTGTTTCTTAATAAATCATTATCAAACTGATTGCATATTGTTTAAGTATCAAGTATAAAATATATAAATTGGAACAGTTCACACTAGTCTGAACAATGTAAATATTTCTATGAATTTACCATATGTGTACATTTTCAGTTTTATTGGTGAAGATATTCCTGAAAGTGTCTTTCCCTTTTGTCCTAAATTTTTGTTTGTTTGTTTCCTGGAGGCCAAAGATTGGTGTTTTGTTTATCTGTGTGTACCCTGGTGTGCCCAACACAATGCTCTTATCTGGATCTGTGAGGATGGAAGTTAAGGGAAGTGAATTGAATTGAATTGCTGTAAGCTGAAAGCAGCTTTTAGCACTGCTCATTGCTAACGAATCCTGAAGGTAGCTGGAGCTGAATGCCTCAGATAGCTATTTTTCATTATTGTGTACAGAATCACTGCTAAGTTGGCAGGAAGAAATGAAAATGTCTTGATACAAAGAGTTAACGCGATTTGCCAAGGCTTATAAGACGTCCCTCTGAGAATCCCAGCTCACTCCCAGAGCACACTGTTTCATAGCCTGCTGCTTTCCCTGTTTGAATAACTGTGATTTTTAATTGAAGGGTACATCAGCCTTTATGTACTGGTTTGAGCACTGACACGTCAGGTGTATAACCCCTCAAATGAACCTGACTTCTTCACCTCATAAATTATGTGCCTCGATTAAATTTTAAAGATTTCTCTTGACTACCACCTTGTGGTTGATTTTTCAAAGTAACAAAATTCAGTCTTGAAGAAAAATACAAAAAAAAAATACTGATTGAAAGGGGGTTGACAAGTGATTGCTAATGCTTCAAATTCATAAATCTTGTAGTCTATTTGAAGGTAAAATTAGATAGCGTTTGGTCACAGAATATTGGTATATTTGGTCACATAAACATAATACTTGGTAGTATTATAGTAAGAACTTTACTTTCAAATGCATTAATTAATTATTTTCACAGACTAACCTATAAAAACTGCAATACAAGCATTATTAATGTTATAAAATGATCTCAAAAATCCTGCCTCAAACCTAGTTTCACATTTGAACAGTGATTATATTCAATGCATGAATAAACAAGGCATTGCTCTGAGTTAGAAAGTCCATTAAACCTCCTTATCCACTATTTGAGTAAATGTGGCAGACCTGGGATCTCTTACACCTGGACCAAAGGCAGAGTTGCTTTTATTTTTTTATTTGTCAAGACCCTTGTTGACATTCAGACTCTCAGTGGAAATTATAATAGTCTTATCCTTCAGCTGGAAAGCTATACATGTATAAAATGCACATCTTTCACTGCAAGAAGAGTGAAAAGGGGCAGCCTGGGGTAATCTTACTTCCAGTCCAATTCTATGTCAGCAACTCCATGCTGCATACCACCTTATCAACGTTCAGAGTGTTCAGTTTTACTGTGAATTCTGGCCATTTGCCATGGTGTGGCCTTTGTTGTAAGCAAACAGTGGAAGGCTAATGTAAGACGAAATCTTCATTTGACTTGCCACTACTTTCTTTTAATGTAATGTGTCTTTCATTTTTGTCTGATCCAACCATCTCAAAGTTTGTCTTTGATTACTTTATAAAGTTTTATCATTATGTCTTTGAGGTGGTCCCATTTTCTTCATGGGAGAAATATATATAACTTGTTTGAGAGCCATGTTCGCTTTTCTTGCTTGTTGCCCTAGGATATGTGACACTAGATAATCTATCAAAAATACTTTTAATTTACTTGCTAACATTCACTCTCTTGGTAGGAATAATTTTGATTAGTAGAGAAAGTGCTTTCTCATTGTCCTCTTTCGGTGGGCACATAATACATTGCATTTGTTTCTGTCTTTACTGAGCCTAGGAACCTTTCAATTCATTATCCAATTAATCCTTCTAGCATTGCTGTAAAGTTAGAATGGGGAGTAAATTCCCATCCTACATGTAGGCAGATTAAATCATTTATACTATGTGACCAAGCCAGTAAAAAGCAGAGTTAGGAAAACTGCTCAAGGCTTGCCTTTATTGCAATTTTGGGCCATTATTTTTCATATTATAAGAACCTCTTCAAAGATAACTGGTACCAGGGGTTGACAACTGCACAGGTTTCTTCATATTTAATTGTGACAGTGCCTTCCAAAATGGCCCTTTGAAATAATAACTGGGAATACAAATGCATTTATATTGATGGAACGTAGTGCCCAGGATTATAATAACATACAAAATAAAATTACTTTTTTTCTAGTTATATAAAAACCTAGTTAACATTCATTAATAAGTGCTAATATTAAGATTCCATGCATCTGTTCTTTTTCTCCTGCATTTATTATTAATACACTAGTTTAAGTTGCCCCCTTTATCACCTGAGGATTATGCAGCTCCACACCACTTTTATTTGATTATTTTAATCGTGAGTTTTAAAGTAAATTTTTATATTCATGCAGAAATGATTCAAGGAGAAGCACATTTTATTTTTATTTTTAATTAGATTAAATTCAACCCATTAAAAAGACAGAAAAAAAAAGTTTGATATCCTAGGGGTGGTGCCTGTGGCTCAGTGAGTAGGGTGCCAGCCTAATATATTGGAGGTGGTGGGTTCAAATCTAACCCTCCCCTCCGCCAAAAACTGCAAAAAAAAAAGTTTGAAATCCTACATGCTTCTACATTCCCCAACTTTCCTTGCTGCCCAAGAAAACTAAAAAATGACTAATCTTCATGACACGTTTTACTACACATTTGACTGTAACCCAAAAGTTGAAATGTCTGGAATCTCAGAAGCCACGACTTCCCTCCAGGGTTTCAAGCCCAAGTTTATAGTCGGAGGAAAATAGAGATCAGATAAGCTTCAGTTACTCACTTGAACTTTAAGATCTTTAGAAGAACACAGATTTGGATTCATTTGAGATTTTCTTTTTATAAGTCAGTAGATATTATATCTGAAGGAACCTTTTAAAATATCTTTGAATTTCATCTTTTCATAAAACAACTTTAGGAATAAATGGGAGTTGAAGGTCTTAGGTCACTTGAAATACGGACCTCCAGGTCCTCACTCTAGTGGGTGGACGCCACCTCGTGGAAGTGAAGGGTAAGTGCATCACAGGTGCAGCGAGCCACACGAAATTTCAGCTCCAGGAGAACCGCTCATAACCCCTATGAAAGCATTTCCCTGTATAAATAAGAGGCAGGCGATGTTATTTGACTCCTGGTTGCTCAGTCTTTCTAGTCCCTTAATTCAATCTTTAGCTTGAGTTCCACAAAACCAGAGCTACACGTTTATTCATCTTGTGCTCAAAAGTTAAAAGCCACAGACAATGTCATGAGATAAAGATGTCAACAATATAATAAAATTTAGTAAATATTTGTTGGTTGCTTATCTTTTGTTGGGATGAAATGGGCAACAAGATTCAAACATAACCATTTATCCTAAGATTGAACCATCTCCTATGAGTACTGAGAATATTCACCAGCACTTATTATTAGATTGTAACTATTAGCATCGTTAATAGCTACATGTGGTAGCACTGCTTCTAGACAGTCTTCACTGGGAAGCCACTTTCGAGCTATCACATGGAAAAGAAGGTTAGTTAAGATAGACGATCAAGATTAAGCACAAGAATGAGGGAGAATTTCGGGGGAACAACAAGCTCTTCCTGTCAAGGAGTTGAAGAATATGCCCTGAGATCAAGATGAAAATGCAGGTTGGAAAGGAATTATAATACTTTTGACCCCTATTAAGGAATTTAGATTTTTTTTTTTTTTTACCATCAAGGGGAAAAAGAAAGCACTGAATATTTTTAAGAGAAGGAGGAATATAACCAGATTTAGAAAGTCGGTTTGTGTGGAAGTGTTGAAAATGTGTTAGACGAAGAAAAAATCTGGAATTAAAAAGACGCTCTGAAAGGTAATAAATTTTGTCCAATGATGAAAAGATATGGAACTGAAGCTGGGGTGATAAGGACAAGAGAGGTAAAACCAAGACACTTCTAATGTAGACAAAGAAAAGGTTATAGTTGGGTGACATCTGGTGCTTCCCAGTTTTATATTGTGTTGCTAAATATAGTCTGATGTCAGAGATGGTTCTTTTAAAAGATGTTTTTATTCATTTAGTATTTAAATTCATTAGTAGGAGGACCGGGACTGGGTTCCCCATCCTGATGCTTGTGCGTGGCTTCCAGTGCCGCCTTCTCTAATTGGGTCATCTGCTGGCTTCTTTTCCCTGATCCATTTTATTCTCAGTAGGTTTCCTTCCCCCTGTGATCCCCATTACTACCTCTCACTTCAGAGATCACAGATTCTTGTGTTGCAGATTCTCATGGCAGGGGATTTTTAACACCTTTGGGAAGGATATTGACCTCTGTTTTCATCTTGGAAGAATTATTTTCAGTAGAATAATGGCTGCCCAATGCACAGTCCATCAGTAAGGAAACACGAGAAGCTAAGCCAGGAAGGCAAAGCATTTAATTGAGACATTAAAGACAGCAATGGAGTGGTAATTTGTTGGAAAGAATCTAACAAAGTAGAAGCATTTTCTTCTTTTTTTATATAAGGGAGAGAGAAGAGATCTCTTTTACTTTTCAGGTTGTTTTGTTACAGTTGCTTATTCTTCTTGTTCTAATTTTTTAGTATCAAAAGAAAAACTAATAGAGAAAGAAACCAATGATCAGTGTGGTACAGCTTTAAGCTCTATGAGATTGTCTCTTTAAGTACCAGTAAATATTAATAAGTAATGATTAGGAAGTATGAATAAATAACATGACAAATTAAGGAGTACCAATAAAGAAATAAATGTTTAAACTATATATTTGGTAACAGTTAGTAGGAACGACCAATTAAATAGCGTGGATGGATCAGAAAGAAGTTATATTCTATAATTAATATAAATAATTATATCCTAACGTAAGAAAACATTATGGTGTCCAACTCAGTGGCTGGCATGTGGATGCTCAATACAGATATAATGAATGAACTAAATCAAAAAAGAAATGATTTACTTTACCTAAAGCCGCCTTGAGAATACCAGTGACTTTTGGCCACATGTTAAGAACTACCATTGTGTTTTTACTCCTGTTTCAATCAATTAGGGATGCTTGCTTTTTACTATCTCATCAATTTTTCCTAAAATGTTAGTACATGTCACATAGATAGTTCTAAATTCTTTCATTTTGTTTGACACATTCAAGTGTAACGATTTATGAAATAATGTCTTTATCATAAATTTATTCTGTACATATTCCTTTATTTTACATGAGTTATTCATATTTGAAATAAATAAAAATATACCCTGTTAGCATTTATTGGGCCACTGCTATGTGGCATTATGTGCTGGGAACACAAAGAAGAATGAGAAGAATCTTTACCCTGTGTGGCTCACAGCTTGGGAGTGGTCCCTGGAGAGAAGAGCATCAATAATTATAACACAGTATGATAACGTCAAATTTGATATTCGCACAGTATGTTAAGAGCACACGAGTTTAATGAAATTCTACACAGCTAGTAGGTAGGAACTCATATAAATGGCTCATTCGTATTTTATCAGTCTGAGAGTCCTTATTCTAGTAAGGAAGCAGACATGTAAAGAAATATATTTTAGCATCCTGACTCGAATGCAAAATTAGAATAAACAAGTGTAGCAGCCTCCATCACTGCAGTTGGTCTTGGAAATGCGGGCAAGACTCATCTTCTCTTTTACTCTCCAGCCATAGAAATTCCTTCACTGTGTGCGGCCACTTCAACTTGTCCTGATGGGTTATTTGGTAGCATGAAACAATCCTTTATTTCAATGCCAGTTTTCTCAGACTACTCCTGGCCACATCTGTATCTGTGTAGGTCCTCTTAAAAGCAGGTGCTAAGGTATAAGAAATGTATTGGGGGAAACACCTGTGAAGAATAAAGGGATGGGAACAGGAGAAGGCAGGGAGAAAATTCAGATCATGACTCAGGTCTGAGAGATGTGAGATTGGAGGGAAGGGGGTAAAAAAATCCTCAAACTACAGTTTGTTTGCCATCAAAAGTCTTCTCATCCACCCTAATAAATATCCTGATTTATGTAGTCCCATGTTCCATCTACCAATTGACCTCTCCTCATTCCTTGGCTCTTTGAAACTGTGCATAGAAAATTTTCTTTCTTTCTTCATTTCTTCCTTTCCTTCTTTTCTTTTCTCTCTCTCTCTCTCTCTCCTTCCTTCCTTTCTTTCTTTGTTTTTCTTTCTCTCTTTCTCTCTTTCTCTCTTTCTCTCTTTCTTTCTTTCTTTCTTTTCTTCCCTCCCTCCCTCCCTGCTTTCTTTCTTTCTTTCTTTCTTTCTTTCTTTCTTTCTTTCTTTCTTTCTTTCTTTCTTTCTTTCTTTCTTTCCCTTCCTTCTTTCTTTCTGTCTATTTTTCATCCCTTCATTATTTTTTACGAGACAGACTCTCACTATGTTGCCCAGGCTTGAAAGTCATGACAAGAGCCTAGCAAACAGCAAAATCCAACTCTTTTTTTATTAATTCATGGTTGTGTACATAAACGCAATCATGGGGTACAATATGCTGGTTTCTATACAATTTGAAATATTTTCATCAAATTGGTTTGCATTGCTTTCATGGCATTTTCTTCAATATTGTGTGCAGACACTTATATTCTACATTTAGTAAGTTTCACCTGTACCTCTCTAAGATGCACTGCAAATAAGTGTGGACCCACCAATTACCCTCCCTCCACCCATCCTCCCCCTCCTCTCCCTTCCCTTGCCCCTTTCCCCCTGTTCTTGTGCTATAATTGGGTTAATGAAAGCTATAAATTAGTTTCATAGGTCTGAGTACATTGGATACATTTTCTTCCATTCTTGGGATACTTTGCTAAGAAGAATATGTTCCAGCTCCATCCATGTAAACACGAAAGAGGTAAAGTTTCCATCTTTCTTTAAGGCTGCATAATATTCCATGGTGTACATCTACCATAATATATTAATTCATTCGTGGGTCGATGGACACTTGGGCTTTTTCCATGACATAGCAATTATGAATTGGGCTGCAATAAACATTCTGGTACAGAAAAAAAGAAAAACAAAGAAAAAGTCTCATCTACAATCCCCAAAGAAAAGTTGATCCACTCTTAGGCAAGAATGTGATACTGAAGTTTCAGGTTCTTGGTCTCTGTAATGTGAAGGACCACAGGATTAGTGTAAGATAGGATTTATTCAAAGAAACAAATATAAAAACTTATAAAAACAAAAGGTCCTGACAGAGAGAACCCAGGAGGGGAACAAGCTCTCCTTCTCCCTCTTGGACGTCTGTCCTGGGCCTCTCTGTTCAGGGGTTTATATAGTGGGAAGGGGTTGTTTTGCCCCAACTCAATGTTGACTTTTAGGGCGTGGGTCTTTGTCAGTTATAGCCAGCCTCTAATGAACTCTCAGGCCTTGGAAACTTATGTGAAACTCACCAGTCAGAAGTGCTGTATGCAGTAGACAGCAAAGCGCCCTTGCTGGCAGGTGTCCGCCCTTCCAGCAAGCTGGTTCCTCCTGCTGCCACAGCATCAGCACTATCAGGGCTAAGGTGGCAGGTGATGCCGCCACCTTACCCTGCATCAGATGGACCCACACCAGTCCCTTGGCCAAGGTCAGCTCTTGTTGGGAACAGATGGGGGCAAGCATGGTCTCAGTGCCCATGCATCAGAGGACCTCCAGGGACCACAACCAACTGTTATCCCAGAATCATCACCATGTCCATCCCCTTGCAGGAGACCTGAGTAGTGCACATCCATGCCTCCCACAACCTCTTCTTGTATATTCAGTACATGTCAAATCTATTAAGTGTAGAGTACAAACGTCTTAACACAATAGTTAAGAAAGTGCGGTGAAGGCTATGTCAACCAGTTTGTTGTAAGTATTTCAAATTGTATATAAAACCAGCATATTGTACTTCATAAATGCATTAATGTACACAGCTATGATTTAATTAAAAAAAGAAAGAAAATGGAGTCAAACTGTACATAAAGTATGATGAGAAGTTTTCCAATTATACAAGAAGATAAAATTGTGTGCAAAGAAAGTTGGTAGGAACGGCTGATTAAATAGGATGGATCAGAAAAAAGTTGCATTCTATAATATCAGTTGTGTGCCTTAGTACATAGCATAACCCTGACTATTAACAGTCTCCTGTTAAATAAGGGGCAGGTTTTAATAGTGACAATTCTATAAACATGCATACAATAAGGGTACAACAAACATAGAAAAGGTAAAATATAATAGATACTACTACCAGGTATACTTATGAATGCATTTTCAGGCAAATAGTATTTTCAAGTTATCCAAAAATAAAAAAAAAATCAGAAAAAAAATGACATTCAAAAATATTCCGTTGAATTTTTCCAAAGCGCCACTCAAAAGTCCTTTCTGACAACCATTGATATTATTAGTCTAGCAAAGGCTTGTTTGGATTTAAAGAGTCCTTTTAATTTGAATGCAATGGCACATTTTGCTCTCAGGAAAAGAGAGCTTCTAAAGCCAGTGGCACCTATGGGATATAGTTAATTGAAATAATAGCAAAGCAAAAGCAGCATCAGGGCTATTTATTTATTTACAAAGATACAATGTACAGAGGATAAAACACCATTGACATCACTATATATAAGTTGAGGTCAATCAACTCCTTAAGAACCAAATACCAGACAGAAGATTTCATAACATAATTTTCATAATTTTCTTTTAAATAGACAAGTAACTAGTTCCCTTGGAAAAAGTGCAGTCAGATTTCTCTTAAGGAGCATTCTTTCTGGTGCTGTAAGTAACAACATTATAAATTTCACTATCTACCAAAGAATGTCTTTATTTTCAAGTTGAGAGCGCATTATATACTATGATTTATGAAGTTAAAGATAAAAGAACTGTTCTTTTATGAAAAGGTTTCCAATTTCATAGGGAAATTACTACTATTATTATTTATTGCCTAGTGGTAAGATTGCTGTCACAAGTTATTTGAGCACATTTGCCTTAAAGATGTTGTTATCCTCTGTTATTTGTAGAATATAAGATGTTTCTGTAACTAACATTTTAAGATGTTAGCAGTACCAGCTATTAATTACTTTGCCTATAATGTGTGCATGTAATTCAGCTTCTAGAGAATGATGGGTCAGGAGAGAATTATATTTATTGAGAGCTAACTGTATGTCAGGAGCTGTACTAAGCATTTTATGTACAACTTCTTATTAAATCTTTAGAGCTACATAAAATAGGCATTATCCCTATTTAAAAGAAGAGGAAACAGTGGCCCAGAGATTCTGAGTAATTTGAACAAGTTGTGTGGATATTAAATGAGCCAAATGGGACGGAGGCCTCATTCTTTATTATACCATATCCCATGATGTAGTTTTCTTACCCAAGTCTTAATTATAAAATACTATATCATCTTCCTAAATCAAATATTAATGGACGACTACATGCCTAAATACATGTATGCTTGACTAATCTGGGACTCTATTTAGAGTGAACAATAGGACCCTCATGTTCCCTGGACCCACACATCTTCTGTAAATCAATTCATGGTAGAAGTTACACAATTGCTAACAATGAAGTCTCTGGACATATTCTACCATGCAAGACTCTAAAGTATAAGGGGGTTTACTGATTCTGTTACATGTGGTTTTAGTTAACTTTATGATTGTAGCTTTGAGGTGCTTTCTTGATAATTGCGTGGAAGAAAATTGTGCCTCTGTTGTCGTATCAGCAAAGAAGGAAGAATCACTATCAGAAAAAGCATTACTAACTTTTATATGCAAGAAAAGCTGGATGACAGACTGTGGTAATGTATTAACATATGCACCATGTGTCATTCAAAATAATGTCAGGAAGATTTCATATGCACTGTTATATTGAATGATATAGTACAAATGTTAGCATCATCATTGCAAAGCATCAGAGACCTGAATTACAGTCATTCATTAAGTCAAGCTTAACCTCTTATCAATCCTGTCCTGTCCAACTTCATAGATCATATTTGTATAAATAATGAAATAGGTGCTTTTGGTTGCCAAAAGATTGCACAACGCTGCTCAAAAATATAATCTAGAGACAAAGGCAAGAAGGATATGACATGTGACTTTGATGCAGGACAAGGTGGCCCTACAACCGCCGCCTTGGCCCTGGCGGTGCTGATGCTGTGGCGGATGGAGGAACCACCTTGCCAGAAGGGCCGGACACCTGTGCAGAAGACACTGGTGCCTTGCTGTCTCCTTCTCGTGCACATCTGACTGGTCAACATCATGTCAGTTTCCAGGGCCTGGGTCTTCATTGGACAGCTGGCTGTAACTGATGAAGTCCCATGCCCTAAGAAGTTCTGGCAAAACAACTCCCTGAGACTATATAAACCCCTGAGCAGAGACCTCAGGAGCAGACCTCAGTTGGACCTCAGAGTGGGAACAGGAGAGTTTGTTCCTCTTCAGGCAGACCTCCGCTGGACCCAGGAGAGGGAACAGGAGAGCTTGTTCCCCTCCAACGCAGACCTCGGCTGGACCTTGGAGAGAAAGCAGGAGAGTTTGTTCCCCTCCAGGGTCCTCTTTGCCTGGAGGTTTGGTTTTTCCTCTCGTAATTCTTCTTTCTTGTAAATAAATCCTGACTTACCACCACTCTTGTGGTCCGTTGATTCCTTCTTCGAATTGCCGAGACCAAGAGCCCGAAATTCCGGTATCAACTTAATTGATTTTTTTTGACAAGAATCAGTGGAATATATAGTCTTATGTATGATAACATACATATTTTATTCACGATTAAAATAATCTCACAGACACAAAATGTTATGCAGATGAAAACTCCTACCACTCCTATTTGAAAGCTCAGAAAAGTTTGACTTTGGTATTCTTCACCCTCTTTCCTTTCTGGGACACTACTTCTTTTTAATAGTTCCTTTGTTTCTATTGTTTCTGCTTCTACAGGTCTGCATAATTTTTTTTTTTTTTTTGACAGACTCTCCCTCAGTTGCCCTGGAGTTGAGAGTGGTGGCATTACACTCTCAGCAACTTCAAACTCTTGGACTCAAGTGATTATCTTGCTTCAGTCTCCCAAGTAGCTGGGACTATGGGTGCCTCCCTATTTTTAAAGATGGAGGTCTCACACTTGCTCAAGCTGGTCTTGAACTCCTGAGCTCAAGCAATCTGCCCACCTCGGCCTCCCAGAGTGCTGGAATTACAGGCGTGAGCCTCCACTGAACAGGTCAGCATCGTAAAGTTTGGTTTATTACTGAAATAAGGATTTTCTTTAAAAGAAAAGCATATTAGAACACTAAGCACCTGATAAAAGAATTTCTCACCTTGCAGGACACAGGTGGCATTGGTATTGGTGCCTGGGCCTTGGTACCTGCCTCAGTCCCTCAAATTATAAGTTTATTAATATGTCTCTTCTTAAGGAGTCATGTGTTACTATCTCTAGTTGGTTATTATCTTCATAAAATACAGTGCGATGGTTTTTTAAAGTCAAGGTCACAATATATTTATAATGTGTCAAATTCAAATTAGATTTCCTTGCATATGACCAAAAAATACTTTCTTCCCAGACAGCTCCTATTCATGTTATCTAAGGTTTTCCACAAAATTAGGCAAATAATTGTAACAAAAATAATAACCTGTATACCCAGGAATTATTACTCCCTTACCATCAAAATATTGCTAAAAGTTTTTGTTCTTTGACCTTCAAAGTTTATTTCATAAGACAAAAGATAGTTTTGGGACTTTATTGTTTGAATCCTCAAAGTGTATGCCCGTCATAGGTAGGTTCACAGTAAGGGCTTGGCACTCTTTATTTCACTGTTGTACTTTGAAAAGAGATTATTTTCTATTTCTCTTAAAATTACACATATTGCCACGTGTTTTATGTTGTTGTTATTTTTTAAATAACATGTCCACTTGAATTATCTGGGAACCTACCTGAGCACATGCACTAATGGAGTTTTTTTGTGTTTTTTTTTTGTTAGAGACAGAGTCTCACTTTATCACCCTCAGTAGAGTGCCATGGCGTCACAGCTCACAGCAACCTCCAGCTCTTGGGCTTAGGTGATTCTCTTGCCTCAGCCTCCAGTGTAGCTGGGACTACAGGCACCCACCACAACACCCAGCTATTTTTTTGTTGCAGTTTGGGCAGGGCTGGGTTTGAACCCACCACCCTTGGTATATGGAACTGGCACCCTACTCACTGAGCCACAGGCGCCGCCCAGCTAATGGGGTTTTTGCTTAGGTATTTTCAAGTTGAGATCCCTTAATTTGACCTTTCTTTCTCTTGCTAACTTTTCTTTCATGACACAGAGTGTCTCCCATTTTGTAGGGATGACCTGAAAAGAAAATGCTATTCTAGCTATTGAAATGTATTTGCCATTGTTTTCTTTTGAATTTTTTAGTTTTTAAAATGTCAAGAGAATTATTTTGAAGAGATTAAAGCCTATGAACATATCATATGTCATTGTCAATACGCTGAAAAACTTTAGTCTTTGAGGATTAATTACTGTCATATATAAAAATAAAATGCTCATGCATCTTTAATCAGATACTTAATATACTCAAATAACACCCTATAAGTTGCACTAAAACACAAGTATAGTGACTGAAAGTTCCCTTTATAAAATTAATAAAGGGCCACAAGGTGGGAACTGTGATAGGGCCCGCAGAAGCAAATGTTTTCTGCAAAAGCTCATGCTAATAATAATAATAAAAAAATCATGACATTAAGAGTTCAAAATTTAGAAAAGAAAGAAAATGAGGCCCAGAGCCTTTAAGAAGAGATATTATTAAAACCTCTGCAAAAGTTTTGGTATAGACAAAATTACATATATATGTATATATTTGTGTGTGTGTATACATATGTTTATGTATATGTGTATGTACATGTCTGTCTATGTGTGTTTTTCTCTAGTTTGCTTTCCTGTAATTGTCACTCAGGAATCAGATAGCTGATAGTCATAAAGATTTTTATCTTTCTTAAATACTCCCATAGATAACATCCCCCTTCTGAAACCTAAGGTTAATTTATGAGATATTTTCCAGGCCCTGAATTCCACTTATCAGCTGAATCACCCAGACCAGCGCCCTATACCAAGGAACTGACTCATCTGACCTTGCAACCCCTACCCAGGAATAGCCACAACACAAGAAGACAATTTTTACACTCCTATGATTCCACAACAAACACAATCAGTCAGCAGATCCAATTGCAGAGCCCTAAGCCCACCAAGCTATTCTTATAAACCCTGTCTCCCAAGTTTTGGGGGGCCAGATCTGAGAACTTCCTAGTTCTCCAGAACTCCTTCATGGCACCTGTGATATTAAACTCTTTCTTGATATAATCTCTGGTGTTTCATTTTTTTGCCTTCCTCTTTAGCAGTGAGCAGAGCCTGGTAGGACTGTAAACATTCCCTTGAATTATTCTAACACTTTTAAGTCATAGACAAGCTCAGATTAAGATATTTTGCCCAAGGAGATCAGACCTCAACAAAGATGTGAATTTACACCTTTACTGTCAATTTGTGGTTGCTTTTGGTTAAAAATCACTCAGAGTTTCCTCTGATACCTCCTTCCCATACTGCAAGAGTGTTTTGACTATTGACTGATCGCCATAGCTAAAAATGAATAGAAAAAACAAACAAACAAAAAATTTAGGTATAGTTTCTGATCATAATATTTGAAATAAATTAAGCTTAGACGCTAGTGTAATCTGCTTTATGAACAAATTTCAGCGATCCCCACCTGTTTCTTATAACCTTTCCCTTAACCTACTACTTACCTTTTTGACTTGTTTTCTAGAAATGGTGGAATTTCTGCAAGGCAAAGGCACTGAGATTCTGAAAACCCCTCAGAAGACGTCCTAAGGCCAAGACTCGCCAAACCTTAGTAATCTGCCCCATGCACAGTTGACCCTTGCTAATTCTCTCTTGTTAATTTAAACACAGCCTGCCCCAATGCTTATAGACGTTGTTCTTATCAAAACTACCCACCCTAATGCAATACCTGCTGCACCACCTTTAAAAAGCCTGTGCTCTCTATTAGGGAGAAAGCTTTGAGGATCCTTTATGGTTTTTCCAGCATTCATCTTTCAAATTAAAATGTCCTGCTTTCCTTGTTGTCTAAGCAATTGGTAATTATATGCTGAGAGCAATAGGACCTAGGTCCAAATCCCCTTGTAGTTTTGATAACACTAGTGACCATGAATGTACTTCTCATACTAAAATTCGGTCGATATGCCGACCACATATTTAAACCTTTGGCAGTAAAATATACTTACATATTGCCATGGAAGCAAATGTTTTGTTAATAATGAAATCATGACATTAGCAGTTCAAAATTTGGAAAAGAAAGCAAATGAGGCCCAGAGCCTTTTAGAAGAGCTGTTATAAATATTACCTATGTAATCAAGAGCAGTAAAAGTAACAAAAAAAAATCACTAAAATTAAACTTTAAATTCCCATTGTAATTAAGATGCCTTTGTTATAAAGTGATTTGAAAATTCTTGTAGGATTTAACTATAATGAACAATTCAAATGACACTACTCATATAAAAATTAATTAATTATACACCATCTAATGGGCTGGAGGTATTAATCCTACTTTAATGTTTCAGCTATCTATTGCTGAGTAACCAACCAACCTCAAAACTTAGTGGAATAAGGCACGTGTGGCTCACAGGAGTAGGGCACCGGCCCCATATGCCAGAGGTGGCAGGTTCAAATCCAGCCCCAGCCAAAAACTGAAAAAGAAAAAAAAAAGAGTAACTGTATTATGCTCCAGACTTTATGGGTCAGCAATTTAAAAGGGTTCAGAAGTGATGGTTTGTCTGACTGGTGATGTCTGCGGCCTCGGCTGGAAACCAAAGTCTGAGGAATGGAATCGTCGGAAGGGGTTCCTCCCGCAGCCTGGTGGCTGATCCTGTGTTTAGTCTGGGATCTGAGCGGAGCCTGATGACCAGAATCACCACATGTCCCCTCTCCATGGGGTTTGAGTTTCATCGCAGCACGGCAACTGGGTTTCATGACAAGCACCTCAAAATGAGCAGGTGCAGTTATATCCCTTTTAAGCACCTCTCCTTGGTCACTGCCATAATAGCCACTGACCTAGCTGGATTCCGAGAGCGGCAACATCAGCCCCACCTCTCAAGGAGGAAGAAGTGTCACCGTCACACTATGGCCAGAGGCCACAGGAAGGGAACTATTTTGAAGAATGTACCCTGGCCCATGAAGAGAGGGAGGCAAGCAGCATGCTTTTGGGTAGTTTTGCAAAGTAGTTGAATGTAGACAAAAATGAGCATTTACTGGGTTGTATTTCTCTTAAGGTTATTTATTTGTTCATTTAAAAATATGAGTTGAAAGCTAGGAGAGTTTTAGAGGTCAGTCTAAAGCAAGGCAAGAACTCTATATGGAACTCGAGACAAACAAACACTAACTAGTGGTCGAGAAAACGACCTCTGCCACCAGATGGATGAGTCACAGTACTGGCACCGATGCTCAAAAACCGTGTGAATTCGGGCAGGTTCTGTCTCTGCGCCTCATTGTCCTCCTCTAGGGAGTTAAAATGATGTCTGATTATCTGTCATCAACATGTTAATTTTTAAAAAATACTCAAAGTAAGTCGGGGTTGTCGCTTACACCTGTAATCCCAGCACATCCAAGGCAGATGGACGCTTGAGCGCAGGAGTTCAATACCAGCCTGAGCAAGAGCAAGACCCCATCTCTATGAAAAATAGAAAAACTAGCCAGGCATTATGGTGGGCACCTGTAGTCACAGCTACTTGGGGGACCAAAGCAGGAAGATTGTTTGATCACAGAAGTTTGACATTGCTGTGAGCTATGGCGCCACTGCACTCTATGCAGGGTGACAAAGTAAGACTCTGTCTTGAAAAAATAAATAAATAAATAAAAAGAAAAATACTCCTAATAGTGCCTGAAAAATCTCATAAGCACCATTAACTGGTTTTAACAAAAACAAACAAAATCCCCTTATATCAACACCCCTCAATCTAGGCAGCAAAAAGACAGAAACGAACACAAACCAAGAAAACCCTGACAAATAATGGTTTTGTTTTTAATCTCATGACTCTTGCCATTTATATCCCCTATGCAAATCACTTTTTAATAGTGCAGACTGGGTATCCTGATCTGGCAAAGGTGTCATTAGTAGCAAATTCTACAGGGACCTCTTCAAAGAAGATATATTACAGCTAATGAGTTTGCTGAAACACTTCCAGGGATGGAGAGCAGAGAGAGAGTGAAACAGCAGTTACGTCTAGCCTGATTCTCCGATAGAGTTCATAAGTATGCACGCCGAAGTAACAGGGAGATCGTCTATTTATTCTCCTCTGAGGTAGTGACAAGAATTCCTCTACCAGTGAATTTGCAATTAAAATAGTCTCTATCCCCGGCACAAACATTTAACTTTATCTGCTGTCTGCTCTCTGTCCATTACATAAACCTTGTGGAAATAAATGATATTCCCTTGTTCCAGTATTCCTGCCACATAAACTGTCATTTTAAATGGCAAGAGATTAAGAAACCTCTGAATAGTGAATTTTCTGATATTTTCAGAGTAAATAAGTAGCAGTGAGAAAAATTAACTTTCTCGTTCAAAGGCACGTTATCAGTAATCCTGCCTAAATTGAGAGCGATGCCATCCACGGAGTTATATACAAACATTACATACTAAGTTTAGAATTCAAAATCCTACCAACTAATGTTTGGTGTAAACAGTTATTGTCAAAGGAGAAAGGAAGGAGTTTCATCTCAGTCATATATAAAAATAAAAGTGAGGCAAAAGAATAAAAGGAAGAAGAATATTTTTTGAAAACTTTGTTCCTTATAGACTCAAAAGTGCAACAACCAGCAAAAGGATAATATTTTCTTTTTTTATTTCTGCAGCCACACTGCCATTTTTTTTAAATTAAATCATAGCTGTGTACATTAGTGCAATCAAGGGGTGCAATGTGCTGGTTTCATACAATAACTAAGAAAATGCCAGGAAGGCTATGTTAAATAGTTTGATGAAAATATTTTGGATAATATTTTCTTAATAAAAATAGACACAGTCTCAAAAACACACATTTCATTAATAAATAATATATACTGAGGTTTATAATAAGCCAGGCAGTCACAAGTCACTGTGAATGGGGTTGTAAAAACACTTCCGTGGTCACTACTACCCCCTAGAGCACATGGTCTAGTAAGAGAAACATTAGGTAGTCAAATAATCATATAAATTCACATAAAACTGCAGATTTGGTAAATACCATAAAGTAGATTTAACTGGAGGATGTCAGGGGAGGAAGAGGGTGTGGGAGGCTGGGCTGCTCCAATAGAGCAAAGGGCATAATCAAAAGTCCTAGGAATGGAGGGAGTCATGGGTGCTGAGGAACTGAGATTGAACAATGAGTTCCCAGGGAAAGGAGAATGTGAGGCTGACTGAGGCTCACAGGCAGCGAGGCCCTAGAGCTTGCAGTTAGTTGGCATGTATATAATTTCTATATTATAACTAGATACTTCTTTGATGACGGTAAACTCTGTAGTGCCTAGGAAACCATATTCCCCTAAAAATTAAAGTCAGAGTGAAGGACTTTTTTTTTTTTTTTATCTTGAGAACAGAAAGTCTTTAATGTATTTTAAACCAAAGATATTACATGTTCAAGCTTAGATATTGAAAATTCTCCCTAACCATTAGGAAGCAGGAAATAAGCATAGATTTGGGGAGACCAGTAATGAAATTTTTATAATCTATGGGAAAGTAATTTAAGCTTTGGGGCAGCTGAGATGGAGAGACATAGACTCAGAATGACAGAGAACAGTAGCTTTCTCTAAACCTTGCTCCTAATAGCACCATTATTCATTTGGGTATCAAAGAAAGTCATAGTCATTACAAACTGAGTCCCATCCCTCACTTCAAATACTCGATGGCATCTTAAACACCGCTCATCTCAGTTCTATGTCTTTATTTCTGTCTTCATTATTGATGATGCAAATTATAATTTTAAATGTTCAGCATAGAGTGGAGCTTGGGGAGACAAGTGGAGTTCATAAGCCAATTAAAAAATTTCTCAAATGACTTGAGCTTTATGTGGCAGTAGCAGTATTAACCACTGAAATAGTTCCAGGTTCATGCTGATATAATTATCCCTCAAACTAATAATGAATATAGGTACATAAGGAATAAAAAGAAGTAACATAAGAAAAATAAATTAGGAAAAGAAAAGAAGCCAAGCATATTACAGGTCAACAGTGGACAGGCATGAGTCAGCCTGGAGCTCTGGCAGGGAAGTAAATGTATGAGTTAGAACTCTTTGGAGGCCAAGAAATTGAAATAAAGCTCAATCTGGCTCATAGAAAGAGCATAATTAAATGGACTTCAGTTGCTTTTTTTTTTGAGACAGAGTCAAAAAAGAGACAGAGTCATGGTAGAGTGCCATGGTGTCACAGCTCACAGCAACCTCAAACTCTTGGGGTTATGTGATTCTCTTGCCTCAGCCCCCCAAGTAGTTGGGACTACAGGCACTAGCCACAACTCACAGCTATTTTTTGCTGCAGTTGTCGTGGTTGTTTAGCTGGCCCCAGGCCGGGTTCAAAACTGCCAGCTGCGGTGTATATGGCCAGTGCCATAACCACTGTGCTATGGGCACCAAGCCCAGACCTGGCTTTTTTAAGGTTGTCAAGTTGTGTCTTCAGGAAATTCTCTTTCCCCTTCTTTCATCTTCTCTATTGGATTTGATCTGAATAGACTTCTTCCATTTCCCTGCACTGTAGGAATTACCAACCTTCAAGAAAAAGAATGTGTTTATTCCCTGAGAGTGTGATGAAAAATTCCGTATGTTGATTGTCCTTGGGTTGGTACACATGTGTGTCCTTGAATCAATTACTGTGCATCTGATTGACAAGCTCTAGCCAGCTGTACCTGCCATATATGAATTAAAAGTGAATAGTATATGCTAAATCAAATATACTGAGGTGCTTTACTAGGAAAAGAAACAGGAAAGATAGAGCCAACTTGAATCCACCACAAGATAAATCCAGTGACGGCCCAGCTACAGCAACTTTGTTTTACCTCTCTCCCCACTTCTGTTTTAAATAGAAAGGTAATTTGAAAATTTTGGTAGATTCTAGAATCATGGTAACAAAATGGGCAGATAACTAATCTCTCTCTCTGTAAGTTTCTCCTAAAAAAAACTTCCTACAGAGCTATATTATAAAACAAAGAACAGCCATATCAATTCTATACTAAAATACGTTTAAGTCTGCTTATGACTGAGTCTCAACATGATCCTAGCCTAACCCCGTGTCTAGCAAAAATGGTAAGCAACTATTTGGTTTCAATGGATGCTCTTTTCAGCTCTGGACCATGCTGTTTCACTTACCCTCCTTTTTTTCCCTACTTGACTAATTGACATAAAGATTTATTTCAGTGATAACTTTTCATTTCCCACCTCAATACAGTTCAGTTCTACCAAATAAGAGTGGTAGGTGTTTGATAGGAAAGATGTTAGGAAACCTTTTAAAAACACTAACTCTTATGACTAAGAAGGGAATCTCTAGTCATACTTACCTTCTTCAAGCTCTGACCCTAACTGATCTTGAGGTATATCTTTAAGTACCAGTTAACTCTAAGACAAAGGATAGTGAAACACAAGAAAATCCTCCAACCCAGTATATTAAACCCCTTAAAGACATCTAAACACTCTGTTAACTTCCCATTGAATAATAAAATAGCTAAAAAAAATTGAGTTTGACCAGGTTTTCCCCATCAGGCCTGCCACCCCATACTGCTGGCCATTTGCTCTGCTAATGAGGCATTACTACCCCTTCCTTTGTTTCCTTGTCACTCACCTTGCAGATCTTGGCCAGTTATTGACTAGGGTGACATACAGAAGGCTGACACTTTGGCTGCAGGTGGAACTAACTGTATAGTATATTTTGTGGTCCACGGTGTCCAAATCACTGCCTATGGGCCACGTGCAGATTATGTGAAGATATTTTTGCTTATCACTGGTGGTGGATATCAAGAAAATTATGCACAAACCTCTCGCTCTTTTTTGTTTGTTTGTTTGGTTGGTTTGGTTTTTTTTGCTTGTCAACTTTCATTAATGTTTTCTGTATTTAGTGGGTGACCCAAGGCAACCCTTCTTCTTCCAACATGGCACAGGAAGCCAAAATCCTGGACACCCCTGCAAGACCATGTCTCCTGAATCAGACAGAAGCACGTCTCCAAATGAGGTTACACCCATGCTTAGGTTTCTCTCTGTCTTATATTTATTCCCTTACATACCTTATTTTGAGAGAACTACCACTAGAAATCTTTTGAACAAAAACTCCCCTGGTCAGCTTGGCACCTGTGGCTCAACGGGCTAAGGCTCTAGCCACGTACATCTGAGCTGGCGGGTTCAAATCCAGCCCCTGGGCCCACCAAACAACAATGACGACTGCAACCAAAAAATGGCCAGGTGTTGTGGCGGGTGCCTGCAGTCCCAGCTACTTGGGAGGCAGAGGCAGGAGACTCGCTTGAGCCCAGGAATTGGAGGTTGCTGTGAGCTGTGATGCCACAGCACTCTATCCAGGGTGACAGCTTGAGGCTCTGTCTCAAAAAA